>JAQGBY010006208.1:0-13469 GCA_034698785.1 Mycogona germanica
GCCGTTACTCAGATTGCAGTCCATCAATCTCTTCATCAATTGTGTTATACTACCGTCGGCGTCTCCTCAATCTCACTTGAATTAAAAATATAGGTTGCACTTTTAAAATACGGAAAATATAAATGTACCGTTTGTTTCCAAAGGTCCATGCGACGAATAATGGTCTTCAATCGTAAATTGTTTATCTAGAAGAGGACAAAAATAAAATATTTCACTTAGCATTTTTTATTTGATAATCTGCAAATAAAACATGTCAATTTAAACCCATAAAAACTGTTTCGAGATTAGTTTCTCATTCTCAATTATCAGCAATTCCAAATAATGCCTACCCATAAAAATGAAAGTGTGATATAATATTTGCGATAAATGATCTAGTCAAAAGTTACGTCATTTTTATCTTAATGAACGATTTCAGTAATTGCCAAATTTTCCTTTACATGGAAGAACCTTGAATTCCGGGCACCGTTTTCCTCAAAGTGTTAAAACTTTGAAAACAACGAATTTGAGGATTTTTAATTTCAATGAATGTTAAAATAGGCGTACCTTGGTCCTTGCGGATTCTATTCTCCCGATCCGGTGTATTCAGTGCATCGTTGTCAATATTGACATCGGGATACAGCCCCAATGAACTAGTCTGAGGGATCAAAATGATCAACAAATTTGTTTTCAACATATCTAGAAAAACTAACTCATAATCTGTTATTTAAATTGAGAAACTAACTGAAAGCTGAAAACAGAATCCTTACAACAAATTTTTCTAGAGGCATGGAGTAAATTTCATAAGTAGAGTCCCTAGTATCGTCTTGTAAAAATAATAAAAGTTAAATGAATTTAAAGAACTTACAGCCTTTAGTGGTAGTTCGTGCCACATGGTGTTGGCTTTAGAACTCTCAGGTAGACGATAGGTGGCGTAAGGGCTAATCTCTTCATCGTAAACTGTTTCGGAGGAAAATAAGATTCTGGCTTTACTAGGCGATCAATGGACATTGTACTTCTACTCTGTATTTGTTAATGAAACACAACATTGAAAATAGTAATAGGACTTTGCACACCTTTTCGACAGTTCTGGGGTGGCAAATTTTGACACGCCACTTGTTCTCCGATCAGATAATTGAAGCCATGTTTGGTAGCGTAATCGTGGTTACGAATTTCGCCAGATTTTAAGCCGCCATTTTGTAGCAGTTTCACGTCGGTCACTTTATCTGCTGAAGAATATTGATCTACAATCGGATTCATGACCATTGGTTGTTAGCAAAACTTTAAATAAAAACATTTGATAACTCTCATTCAAACCAAAACGGTGGGGCAACATACAAGCACCATGTGACACACCATGTCACATGCGTCACAAGTTGTGCATATATGGATGAATCACATACTTTTCAGTCCTGGTGTGATAAATAAGAAGTGGAGACATGACAATAAAAATGAATAAATTTGAAGAACATGCCTGGATGATGGAGCTGTCTGGCCATCAACTTTTTCTTGCGTAGGGCCACGCAAATGGCGTAGACTAGCACGATGATGAGCAGACTGACCACGGCTACAGCCACAGACACAACCAGTTTCAGGTCGTAATAGAAGGACACGTTGGGATCAGACGAACCCTCAGTTCCCATCGTCTCTATAACACACAACAAATTAACCTATATTATAATCCTCAGTTTCAATCTGTCCTTTCAGGAGTTAACTAACGAACGGCTCGACCAAATTTAATGAAATTTGACTGGAACATAGTTCCTCAAATTTGTAGTCTAGTGACAAAATTTCAGATATCGATATTCAGTATCTCTCAATAAATCAACCACTTAAAGTTTCTTAAAAAACAACCCTTCGCCAGAAAATTTAAATATGGCGTCTCCACTTGTTCAAAATGGCGCTGTCGCTATTACGTGCTACCAATGCTGCAATTGTACTTTCCCCCAGAAGATTCCGCACATATTTTTTTCTAAAATGGTGGAACCAGCTATACTTTTAGTCCAGTAAGACAATCCAATTCCCTAGTCAAAACCATTTTAAAATAAGTTTAGACCGTTTATCCATTTCTTCCGGTTCTGATGTCTGTCACTCAACTAACTTATTCGTAACTTGGACGTAATCAATTCACTGATCTTGGTCTAACCTTGGTTGGTGGTCAGTGTTCGGAAGTCGTATGACGCCACCGTGGAACCGGCGCTGTTGTGGGCCGTGATGCGCAGACTATATGCGGTATCCGGTTGCAGGTCGGGCAGCACGAACGACTCACGTTGCGGCTTGATGTTGTTGGACACCAGTCCCCAGGCGGCGCTGCCGTGCGCCCGATACTCCACGATGAAGTAGAGAATCTCGCAGCCGCCGTCGTCCCACGTGTTCAGATTCAGCGTCACAAAGTTGTGGTAGCTGTGCAGCAGCTTGTCGGCAGGTGGCGTGGTGGGCGCTGTCCAATACAAAAAAAGGAATTGGACGCTTTGACAAACTGCTAGGATCATTTTTACGGCAACTGGTAACTGTAACTGTTAAGTCTTACCGGCGCCTTTGGTCCGAATGGTGTAAGTGTCGGACGCCTCGCCAGTGCCCAGGGTATTGGTGGCCGTCATGTGCATCTGATACTTGGTGCCGCACCACAGATGATCCAGCACGAAGGTAGACAGGGACGAATCGAGCGACTTGGTTTCCCACTCGCCATACTCGCGCTTGTAGTGGAGCACAAAACCTGGACAAATTTACAATTTAAACAATCAATATTGGAATTGTGTTTGTCCTGTTTTGTCATGAATTTCAGGCAAGAGCTCCATCAGCATCTCTGCTTGATCCCGTCACATCCAGAGGACCTGCTTATGGGCTTACGAACCCACAACACTTTGATCCATGGACAGGTTTTTATAAAACATATTTTATTACATAAAAGGAATTTAAATTTAGAATTTTAGTAGTTTGATTATTCTACAGAAAGTGTGCCAGAAGGAGTGGGCCAACATTGACCATCATGCGCTTCAACGCGCACTTCTACAATGGAAACTTCGCTGCAGGGCGATTCTCAGGAGACATTGAGCACAACAGATAGTGGAGAAATGGAATTTCATTGGGTATACAGCGTTTTCAAAATCGGTCAACAACCATTAAACCACCCTCTGTATTTTCATGTATTTTTCTCAGATTGTTAATTTCTTGAATTTATGATGTTCCCAATGTTGTGGCCGTCAATTCGACGTCTACCTTTGACAGTGCTGCCTCCATCCGATGTATCTTTCCAGTGCAACGTGATAGATGAATAGGAGGTGGCCGACACCATGATTGTAGGAGGTGTAGGTGGAGCTAATGACCAATTAAAAAATACAGTTTTAGAAATTAAGAGCTACAAAAAGCCCAACATTTCGTTACAATCCCCAATTCTAATATAACAAGACTGAATCCGTCCGATCTTAAATTGGTCCCGTCTGCACCCATGAAAGCAGACCAAAAGATCGTTCGGTGATTGCCATACTGCATTTTTTAAAGATCTGTCTGTATAATTCGTCATTATTTTGAACCCCAATTAATTTAAAATTTAAAATAGTGTTTACCTTGAACGACGACGGTATACACGATGCTGTCCTTCCCGAACGAATTCTTGACCATGCAAGAGTACTCGCCACTGTGCTCCGGTTTCATGTCCTCAATGATAAGAGATCCGTCCGTATTTTGAACGTACCTGGTGGCCGTCGCTTCCAAAGAAATCCCCCTAAACCGGAAGAAGTTTATTTTTAATAAGATTAAATGTTTTCGGATGTGAAGTTGAGTGAAGCATCAGCGCAAGTGCACAACTATTGTCTAGTGTTACTATCAATCACAGAAGCAGGAGATTGAAGGACATAATCTATGGTCGACGACAAGTTTCTCGAAAATACTTCTAACAAAACAGTCAAAACTGTTAGTTCTGATTTCCAAGTGACGATTACCCGAATGTCCAAGTAATTTCCGGTTCCGGATCCCCTACTGCATTACACGGGATTTGAGCCTTGGACCTCCACGGTAGGAACATCTTCTTACCAAACGAAATGATCCGAGCCGGAACTGAGAGAACACAAAAAATGTAAAGAAAAATTGTGATTATCATTTACTGTGTATGAAATGAATATCGTCATTTTTTAGATGAGTATTCTCTGAGGATTTGTGTTGACAGGATGCACTTGTCGTCATTAGATGCTCTTAATCACATTTTTAATTTAACGAAATCCAATTTAAAAAGAAAAAGTTCAATGGATGCTACTCATGAATATATTGTGTAAATGTTTGTTTAGGTTCAGTGCACTGTTGAGAAATGACCCCTCACCTTTGAAATCCGGAACTTCCGCTACCATCCGTGTACTCTGTCCTTCGCCGACATTGGTGGAGGCAGTTACCCAGAATTCGTAGCTGCGATTGCGCTTCAGACCTTTGGCAACGAACTGCAGTTGGCTGGCCGGAACCACGTGTTTGGTCGTGTTCTGTGACACATCAACAGAGAACACGAAATTAATATTTAGGTAGATAAGTATCCTCCGTTCGAAGAACAATTTGCACCTGTAGACCTAGAGAGTACTTGCATCTTTACCGCCCTCCACGCTTCGGATGTACACAGTGTATCGAGCTACGACTCCATTGGGTCGAGAAGATGGTTGCCATGATAACGTAATGGTGTCGCCGGAAGTGACGACGGCTTTGATGTTACTGGGCGCATCGGGCACTAGAAAACAACATTTGTCATCAAATGTTGTTCCGTTGTAGTATCATTATTGGCACCAAAATTAGAAGCAATTTTATTTATAAAGAGTTGGATTCGCTTTTCAATTCGAGTTGTGATGAAAATTAAATTGGAGGTACATTGCCCAAATGGAACTATATCGATGTATCTCATTTTCTTACCGTCCTCTTGCGTTCTACACGACACACTTTCACTCCCAACTCCATCGCCAACTCGAGTGAAACCGAGAACTTGAAAACTGTAGTTCTGATATTTCTCCAGACCGTGCAGAATGGTGTCCATGGAGGACGTGACTTTCGAGTCACGATCATACGTGTCTGCAAACGAAAAAATAAAGTTAGATTTGGCAAATAACCAACTCGTCTGCAAACTAAAAATTGAGGAATTTTATTAGTGTAACATACCATTTTCGTGATGCCAAAAGAGCACCTTGTATCCGAGCAGAACGCCGTTGACCGCTTCCGGAAGTAAGGGCTGCCACGTTAGGTGCATGCTCTGCGACGACAGGGGTGTGCACTGGACGTCGTGGGGGGCCACTCGTGGCACTTTTCAAAATAAAACGATCATTCAGTAAACAAGGGGCTTCGAGGTGCCAATACACTCATCTTACCAGATTTGATTTCTTTTCTTAAAAATTTTTTTTTTAACTTTGTCTCTGTGATCTGGTGTTTTTAACTATTTTAATAAGCTATAATTTTCCTGGCGGCATGGAGTTATTAAAATTAAGCATGGAAGTTCCTCAAAGAAAACATTTTAAAAAACTCTCGAAACGAATTGTTGCCGCACTTATGTATTCTCGATTTTATGTGTTGAGCAATTAGTCAAGTACGTATATATATAGTAGTCCACTCTTTTATTTCCTTGAATTGTGCTCACCATCTTCGGAGGTCCTCGCCGTGACGACATCGGAAGGTGGTCCAGCCCCCAACCGATTATAGGCCTGGATAATGACATCATAGGTAGTAAAGGTTCGCAGGCTGCGCAGGATGACCTTGCCGCTACCGTCTTCGCTGGAGTCCACCGTCCGGAACAGGAAGGGCTCACCGGAACCGTGAACCCGGTAGCCAACGTTGTAGCCCAGAATGTCACCGAACCAAACTTCTGCTGGTAGAGGCTGATGGTAATGGAATAACAATATTTTGAAAAGACCACACAATGTAGCTCCTCAAATAGTTTGTTTGTCTACTTTGGGCTTGCCAATTATGATAGCGTCATGTTTTCTTAATACATTTTAAGTCTTGAGCAAAGTAAATCAAATTTTTTTTAATTTTTGAATATCAATGTATCTTCATTTGGAAATGCGATTTACTTTGAAACGTAACAGTTCATTCCAATAAATTCTTGCGTATTAATTTTTACACTTATTTTCTAACTACTGCAATGGTGGTGGATTTATCAAATGAAATTGGAAATCACATGTTTAAAAAGGATTAGTGATAAATTAATAAGTTGACAACCTTCCAACTGATTTTCAGAGATTGCACCTCGGGAACCTCTATGTGGATGTCCTGTGGAGCGCCACCTGGTGCTAGAAAAATAAATTGCACGCATTTGCCATTTCACACACGTTTAAGTGTAAGAAAAACTATAATAAAATATGAGAGGTCACTCACACATGAATGCTGACAAATCTTTTAATTAATTTATTGGCCAAAATAATTTAAAAAAGCAAAGTAAAAGCACTTGCCTTCCTCCGAGGTGGTAATGCTGACCGACTCGCTAGGGGCGCTGCTGCCCACGTCGTTCTCGGCCAGCACACGCAACGTGTACTTGGTGAATGGGCGCAGACCACTAAGACTTGTTGTTTCCCCGTTTGGGGCAGCGGTCACGTTCACAAACTCACCACGATCATCTGGACAAATAAGAACAACAATTACACAGTTATAAATGTATGAATCAAACATTGATCAAAATTGTTTGATTATTATTATTATCGAACTTTGAAATGTTTATGAAAAGCGAAATGAAAACCTCCTTTGTCATAAGTGAAAACGGGTTGAAAATTGAAGATTGGAGCAGAATGAGCCACTCACCGGAAGTGCGCCTATATTGGACAATGTAGCGTCGTATGTCACTGTTGCCATGGTGACCGGGCAGCCAGGATAGTTCCGCCCCGCGACTGCCCACATCTACCACGGTGATGCCTCTGGGGGGTTCTGGCGCCTCTACCAACAAGGGGGACAAAACGAGCTATACATTGTTACGCCCTCTACTGGTCATCCCCGCAACCATCAATGACCATGAACGCATGGGCGGCCACTGGATTTAAACAGAAGACTTTCCGTAACAAGTGAAGTATGGATGGACTTCCGAAACATTTTCATAACACCATTTTAGGAACCATTCTTGAAAACAATAGATTATCTGGTACCATCATTTGATTAAAAATTTAAAAAATCATATCAATACACTGGGTGAGGTATTTTATGTGACATGCAAACAACGTGGAAACAAGGCATTTGACAAAGAAACAAATATCGGGTGAATGGGAGAAAGATGTGGCATCATTAACTTTTAAATTGTAGGTCATTGTCAAGGCTAACTCAAGGTCATCAACAATTTTGTCAATGACAATTTACCGTAATATTTTGCATTCGGAATCTTATTCTACGCGACTTTGATTATATTTAATTTTTCAATTGATCGATCGATACCACATCCTGTGGTTTTCAAATGAGCAGCAGCGCATATTGGGTCATTCACCGAACTTTATTGACACAGATTTCCGCTTGTTTCGTGATGCTTAGATGATCACTCGGACAACTGACCATTCCAAACCTGCGGCAATGGCACAGCACATATAAAATGATACATATCCTTGGAATTTGTGTTCGGATAAAAAATGTTGTCAGTATTTTTGCGTTTGTTTTTGTTTTTGATTTGTCATCGACAAAAATGGCATTGTCCTTGAAAATACTTGATCCCAAAAATTCTAAATAAATGATGATATCCGCTTCCTCTTCCAAATGTAACTAACATTTGTGTAAAAGATATTTCAAATGTTTCAAATTTTTTGCATCTGCTACGTTAAAAGTCTCACCCTGTACAGCTACAACATAGCACCAAGAAACCCATTTCCTTTTTCCCTATTTTATCAATACTTCTGAAATATTTATACAAATGGCATGACATTTATTTTTTTAACCTATGGCGATATTCTTTAATGTAATGCATGATAATTTTGGCGCTTTTATTCCCAGCCACATTTTCCCCAGTTGCCTTTTCTCACAGGCTCAATTTCGTAGTGCACCCCTTTCTGACAGTTCCAGACGCGCTGTTCTGTCCAGACATCGGAACAACATATTGCCTTTGGAATTTTGTGAGACTGTACGATGGCTTGTGTCCCCTGTCACGAAAATCTGGAAATGAGCCACCATCAAATTTGAACCTACCTTTGACAAGTAGGATGATATCTGCCGTGTCGCGCCCCAACGCATTCTGTCCTTCGCAGCTGAAGGTGCCGGTGTCCTCACGATCCACTTGTACCACCTCCATGACTGACAACAGACCGTTCTGATTGGTCGTTTCCGTCACTTGAAAGCTCGTGGGTCCCAAAGAGAGAAAGATGGCACAAAATCATGTTACCAGCTGGACTCGAGAGGACATGAAGATGCCATTGTTACACTACAAAATTGGTGCCTAATTTCCCGTCGTTACTGATGTCAAAACAACAGAAACAAACAAATCGATCCAGACGTAACCGATATACTACTTAACCATTTAACATTGATGTGCTAAAACTGCATTGGTCTAATTATATAAAAACATTTACAAGTTGACCAAAATGTCCCCAACAACCATACTACATTGAATGCACCAGTTCCCATCTGAACACTGAAGTTAAGCAATGTGAGGCTTAGTTAGTACCTTGTTAGGAGACTGAAATGTCCCTATTATTATTCAATTTGGAGAAAATTAAGATAAATGACACTGTTTTGAAATTTTGAAATTTCGATTTTCAATAGATAATCCGATGACAATGGCAAAACTTTCCATTTTCGAAATCCCGGTTGACTTGTGTAATGAATGGTTAAACGAAGTGTTTAATGCCTACCGATTTCCCAGACGAGAATCAATGGCAAAGGAGTCCTTTTTCCAGGAGACGCTTAGGGGAAGATCGCCAGTGGCTTGACAAACGAGACGAGCTGTTTCCCCACGTCGACTGGTCACATTGCTGGACTTCAACTCGAACCGGACGGGAACTGGAAATACATACCAAAATATACATGTGGGTAAATAAAAACACTGAGGTACTAAAACTGGGGTGCCCCGATTTGAAGTGTAGCAAACTGTGTCAGTGTGAATGTGTCTTAAGAGTATTTTTATTCCTCGGGCGACGATTGTGAGAGTCGTCGAATGGATGTGGTCTGACAAAAGCTGTCACTTTTGTTTTTGTCTTATCTGTCGACGGAACTGTCTCTTGGAGCGCACTTCCGACAGCTAGCTTCCTGTCTTGACAGGCGAGGGAAAAACTTTCGTCTCCACAATCTCTTTCCAACCGACCAGAACTCTCTCGTCATCCTTCTTTCTCAAACCCACCGATTATCGATTAACTTATTTCCATTATTTAAGCTTACCCACGCCGAAAAATGAAACAAAGCAACGGCCAATGGGCGACGATGAAATCATGTTCTCCAATACAGATTGAAACCAGGTGGCAGAACGCCCAATTTTTACCATCCAATGCTGCAGAGTTGTTAAAAAAGAATTGCCATTTTCCCGTGAGTCAAAATGATGTGGACAAAACCAAATGGAGTCTTTTTAAATTTACGATTAAAATTGGAAAACGTTAATCAAATCGATTGCAATTTCGCACACTAATTGCCGATATAGTCCTTTTTGAATTTAGGTATTACTTGTTCCTTTTTTTGGACACGTACAATAGCACACCATTTTAAATGCAACTGACAAGGAATCTTGGCAGCTTCCGGAAGTGTTACTGCAGACCAGTAACTTGCTAACAAATTTATTTTATATTATTTCAATTTGTTGGATAGTGATAAAAGTCTTGGGTGAGATCAGTTATTTTGTCGCATGTTTCGCAAATCTTAGATTCTTTAATTTTTTTGTATCTGACTTAGTCCTGCCAACTCGGACGTCGTCGTTCTCCCCTCAACTGACTTCGGCGGTCCCAGGTTCGATTCCTGGCTCTGGCACTCGCTTATTTTGATCCCGGAGTACTGGTGAAAATGTACCCCTCGCATAGTGCCTAAGCACCATGACTCGCTGTGCACAAAAGCCTCGCCTATGAATCCCTACTAGAGGAAAAAGAAACCCAGAAAACTTACGGAACAGCTAAATCAACGCAACTAAAATTTTAAAAGTAGCCAAATTACAAATGGATAACTGCAGTGCACATCAAAATAAAAACCAATTCAGATTTGTTGTGGACAGCCATTACACATACTCGTACATTTGAAATATTATAATTAATTATTCAAGCTAATGAATAGCGTTGCTGACCTTGAATGTCGAGAAACAGCACCTTGCTGAGGCCACCTCCAACCCCATTGGACGCTTGACACAAGTAGTGACCTTGTTCAGATTCACGGGCATTACGAATGATGAGCGATCCATTCGCCAGGGGGCGCAGGTGGGCGTTGTCGTCACTTACTTCCCTGTACTCCTGTGGTTGGTCACCTGATAAGAAAAGATCTCTTACACCGGCATTCAGTGTTTTCAGTGGCTAGAAAAGTATATTTTCACACCAGCTTTATCGTCTGCTAATATTCTAATACTGTACATATTTTACGGTTGACTTACGGCTCAATAATGCTACAAAAAATGAAATACTATTGCACTTTCAAAGTTGAGCTCAATAATACCTAAGGCTCTCATCCAGGTTATTGTTGGCGGCGGAAAGCCATCGGCCCGACAATTGATGAGTCCATTCTGTCCTGCCACCAGTGACGCATCGGCCGGTTCCACAAGCCATCGTGGTGGAACTACGAGAAAAGACAAATCAAAAGGTTAATCTTTTCAATTTGTCTATGATTTCTTAGTCATAGAGGCCACGATTATTGGCTGCCATGGGGAATATTTTGTTCAGCGACACTCAGGGAAACATTGTCAAGGTGAATGATTAAATGAGCCTGTCGAGGAAATCATAATGCAGATCATAATTTTGGAAAATCAACACAAGTAAATAATTCCAAGTAATTTTTCCAACTGTCACGACACTTCACTATCCATTGGCCAGGTGGACATGATCATCTCTTACATAACAGATCTTTCTCTGACCATTGAAATTAACAAGGTTCATCCAAATTGATCATAAATTCGAATTTTCCACCAGCCAGGTGGCGCTCATACAGCTTCCTTGCGTTGGTCTTCCTCTTAGCCTATTTACTATTTTGCACAGGTGTAAAGGGCTGTCCGGTTGTCTTTTTGCACATGTATTGTTGCAAATCTCGGTGGATTATGTCACTCATTGATTTCTGCGACACACCACAGAGTTTGGACATGGCTCGTTGACTCATTGTTGATCCACTTTCTCACTTTGTTAATGTTTTGTTCAGACCTCGCAGTTCTAGGCTTAGTGCAAATGGCTTTTTCGTTGAAACGTCCATTACTTTTGCACTTGAATCCATCATTTGTAATTACTACACATATTGCAGACGTGCTCACAATAATTCCGCGTTTGTTTAACACTTCAGCGATACATTTCGAAGAATATTTTTGTTCGGAAAGAGTTTTATCATTACTTTGTCTTTATAACTCATAAGTGGCGCTATTTTTCAGAATATTTTTTTCAAATTTATAAAAATGATAGAAGACATTTTAAAGCAAGTCCAAAAAAAATTTCAGTGTGATGTGATGATTAATAACACAATTATATAATTTCAAAGTCATGTCATTTTTGCCTACTCTTGCCTACTCTTGCTACTTTGCCTACTCTGTATAAAAATTATGAGTTTTATTTTCTACTGGCAATTATTTGAATGCCAATAAACCATTAGAGATGAACAATATTGGCGATATTATCCTACTGAGTACTACTGTACTACTGTACGGGAAATAAGTATAAAGCGGATACTCTGGCGGGAACAAATGTTATCTCCAAACAGGGAAAATAATTCAATCAATAACCACACACACAGCTCCGGCAATTCTTCGAAAATAAATATACGAAAAAAATATATCCAAAGCTCATTTGGCGAGGGAATTGATTCTCCTCCCAGAAGTCTGCGATCTGGCGATTGATTTTTTCTTTGACGTCTGATTGATGGACATTTTGCCTAATGGAAACTGCTCGTGGAAATACGATACATGATCCCAAGTTGGCGAAAGTTAAAAAAATACCTGCGAGAGCCCTAACATTACCAACGTGATACATAAAAAGCGCAAAGAACAAAAGACCCATCTTACTGCAGGCACATTTTTTGACAATAGAGTTATAGAGTTATACGAACATTTTAGCTACTTTATGTTTTGTTGGAACTATTTTTCTTTTCCTTTGGACAGGTTTGAACACGCCCGAGCCACTTTTCCTTTGTTTCGGACGCGTCATTTTGCTGTCATCTGTTGTTGGTTACTTCCGTTTCAGACATTTTCTCCAAACATTTCAGATGACGATCTTGTTTGATTATTCGCTAAACCGATATATAATGGTGAAATTCCGAGTCTGGTTGAAATGTTTAGTTGTCAAGACTGTAGTTGTAGTCGATTTTCCTGTTTTAACCCAAGCTCCAAGTCGCGCCCGACATTTTTTCACTGACGCCAAAACTTGAGTTTTCGTCTAATTTATTCCACGACTGCTGGGTTCGATGATAAAATTCTTCACTTGTTCTATCTCCACATATCTGTTTATCGCCAGTCATGCATCTTAAATGTTTCAAGAAAGTTTGTCTGAAACGCTCAACCAACAGATGGCAGCAAAATTGCGCGTCTGGAACAAAGGAAAAATGTTGCGCGCGAGTTCGAACCTGTGTAAAGTAAAGAAAATTATTTGAAACAGGAAATGAAATAGCCAAAATGTTTGCATATTATTATTCTATTGACAAGACAAGTTTCATGCGATTTGATCAACAATTATTCCAGTGGCTCTAATTAATATAAGTAGGTAGGTAGGTAGGCAGAATCAGCAGTTACTAAACTCAACTGCAGATTCTGCCTGTTAGAAATGTTTGGTGGCTTGACATTTTCTCGGTGAAACTATTTACACGAAACTCGAAAACCTTGAGTTAATTTTCATCAGCCAGAAATAGCAATTATCCAAACCAAACCCCTCGGAAAACATGAAAGTTCTAGGAAATAGGCACTCACTCGATCGTTCGCTTCGTCGGAACCGGAAGTCGCATTGTAAAGTCGATGAAACGTGACACACTAATTACTTTCCGCGCTGCTGCGGGTCTCGTTTCGAAAGGAACTTCCGGTTAATAGCGAGCCTTAAAAGCGGTTTTGCATTTAATGCAAGCATCGATGTACAATTTCCAATAAAAATAGCAACATTCAACAGAATCGCGCGTCTTTAAAGCATAGAATGACGTAAAGCTACCGTCAATTCTTGCCCAATAGAAGTTGATATCGACTAAACAGCAGCAGCACGGGGACAATTTCGTCTCGGTTGAATCACTGTGTATAAAGAACGGTTTACATCTCACCCACATTGGCTCCAGATGGTCGGATCCATGCACACTCTCCCCAGAGCTAGATCCATGCGCCATAAATCTTTGGCGCATACGGTTATGTCGGCTAGGCAAAATTATCAGGTCGCCTCCTGGGGGGTTCTAGTTCTAGTTCTGGACCTCCTTAACAAATAGCTCAG
>JAQGBY010006209.1:0-13468 GCA_034698785.1 Mycogona germanica
CCCAACAGCTGTTGTCGTTTGTAGTAGTTGGACAGAATTCCGAGACTAGCGACGGTGAACTGCTGCATGGCATCCCCCAAATACCTGTTGACGTGGGTTGAACACGAGAAAAATGTTAAATGTTGAGTGAAGCGATAGTTAGTCGAAAGGCGAACTGTCATTGGTGAAGGCATATTTACCCTCTGGCTCCTCTGCAGATGTTCAACGCCTCTTTTAAATTGTTCTGTAGCTCGTAGACAGTCTGCAGCTCCCTAACACATGAAGTCTGCTTCTGAAGTATCAAATTGGACACCTTTCCGGATACCTACATAACCAACCAAAAATACAAATTGTTTCGATAAATAACACAGTCATGATAGTCGAGCAACTAGCTTGGACCAACCAATTCTACAAAAATTGACAGCATTCAATAAGCAATAATATAAAATGTTATAGCATTTCATGTATGCACTGTACCTCGTACAAGAAAAAATTGATGCTCACATCATTACATGACAACAATAAGGAGCGTCATCACAAGCCCAAAAACAAATTATCAACGTAGAAAAAAGCTAATATTTAGAATGTACACTTACCACTTCTAGTTGCCGATTAAGACGATTACGATCAACATTCAGTGACGGTAAATCCAATACTTCCGGCAGCTTCTACGATTCAAACAATTTTAAACCAATTCAATTAGATGTCCATATGACGAATATTTAAAAAATGTAGCACTTGAATTCCCAAACCTGCAACACATGATCGCTGGCGTCGAAAGCTTCATTGGTATAGTACACGTCCTCCACCGAGGACAACACATCGTCATCTGTCGGGTCATCACCACCGGGAGAACCAGCTGGGTCCTGATTTATCAAACAAAAGACGAAGCGTTACGACTGGGTCAGTAATCAAAGGTTACAGAAAGGTTCATCGCGGGACGGGTCAATTCCGTTTTTCATTACATGCAATCACACACAAGGGCAAATAGAAACATGCCAACCTTTTAATTAGCGCAACAATTTGCCAGTTTTTCCTCAACCTAAATATTTTTGTTTTTTCTAACTTGGAAATAAAACGCCCTCAGAGTTTGTTTTTATGTCTAGGATCTATGCCGTTCACTATAATGAATATCTTGCATTTTTCAAGACTACCGGTATTGATAACTGAATAAACGAATGTCTGTACTCAAATTCGAACCGCTACAGGACGAAAGAGACAAGCTATAACGTTCTTTTTCCAAATTAGACCTTGGTCACCTGATTAACTTTATTTTCCCACCTTTCCTAAGCACCCGAACAAGTTTTACACTACAGTATACAGTGGTATATGAGTAGCTACTTCGACTTCTCCGCCTTTAATGTTTTTGGTGCAAAGGCACAGGCACAACGCTGTAGTGTTTCTATCGAACATCATACGAGTCAAAACACAGCGTCTGATTCAACCTTGTGGTCGTGGCCAGAAGGGTTTCTTTTAGATGTGCGTCGCTAGTTGGTAACAATACAAGGTGTAATCGGCTTTGATGTTCAAGTTACCTGTTCGCTTGAACTACTAGCTGTTGCTTTCGACTCCCATGTCGATGTCATCGGTGTCGTCGGTCCCTCAGGAGATGTCGGTGACTTCAACGAACCCTTATAAATTCAACAAACTTGTTGACTTAGTACATGTAAGCCAAAGGACCCAGACCAAATGGGTCGCTCGATGGAAAAGTGAAGTCGCCCCTAGAATTAACGTTTGGCTCAATTGAAAAGACGAATTACGCTTACCTGACGATTAATCAACTGTTTTATTTTATCCTTTAGATCCATGGCTTCGTTGTGTGTCAGGAAATATCAACAGAATGCATTTCTTTTATTAGAAATTGAGTGGAAATGTCTATTTCACGAAAACACCTCGATCCCAAAATTACACTCCCTCTAAGCTCCAATCATTGAGGGAAATATCCGGATTCATATAGACTGCGTTAAAATCAAAGCGATCTGTCCTTGGTGTGACTCCAATTGAGTGTGACCCAAAATTTAACGAACTTTGTATCAATTCTGATTGTATATCTTTGTGTGAACATTGCCCAAAGAGTTTCGCGACTTCACCGCTAGGTGGACAAAAGTACCCATTCGGGTATCACATCAGGAATCGTATGCTCGTGTTGAGGTCTTAATCAAAGATATTAAGACATTCTCTTTGACGCGGTAACGAGGGTTTCGTAAAAAGCGTATGCTCGACACTGTTATGTGAAAATAGGATTTGTGAATCTTTTTATGGACCCATGGGTGCTCCGTACTTCACCACCTTCTTACCTCCATGGCTTGTAAAAAAAGTCACATGCTTGTCAACCTAAGTAGGGGTGGGTGATGGTCCAAATTTTGCTATCGATAGTACTCATTTTAGAAGTCAAAAGTACTCATTTCGCTATCGATATTTTTATGCAAAACTATTGATAGTATTATCTATAGTCTCGATAGATTTTCTGCGCATGCGCATAAAACAGAATAAGTGAAATTGGAGATTGTGCGCATGCTCAGATGACGTAGTTTGGTAGTGAATATATCGTTAACTGTAGACGTAGTTTGATTATCGAAATCAAATGACGTTATCTGCGCATGCGCACTCATGATTGATAGCGAAAATTTGGCTATCGATAGTTTTCCATACTATCACGATACTATTAGTTTTGAGAAATAGTAACTAGTGCGCTATCGATAGTTTCGATAGTATCGCCCACTCCTACCTAAGAGGCCTCTTAGCCCGTGATGGGTTCGATTCCGGCCAACACCTTCGGTATTTTTCGGGCGAGAGAAATTCCTTTTTTTTTAAATTCCCATCACACAGCACACTAGAATGGCACCATTGCTTGCGCAACTTAACAGCGCTAGGTGGAGAAATTCCTTAACGCCCCTTCTTGGTCTCTTAGGGGTCTCTTGTACTTCTCAATAGAAGTACAAGAGACCCCTTTCCTAAGTTAGGCAAAAATATCCATGTCGCCTCCATTCTGGGGGTTTTGAGGAGTTAAATCACTGGTAAACCCCCTTAACAAATATTTTTTTATATTGTCAACCTAGGCGGAAGATGGATCACACACACCGTTGTGAATAGTTCCCAAAGTGAAAGAATCACATGTTTGAGCCATTCATTGAAAATAAAGAATTTTATTTGTGCCTTTTGGGATGTCATGTTGCACGTGCCATCCACAATATGCCACCAGCAATTGTTTGGAAAATGCTCCATTTATGCAAAAGTGTAATACGTGGATCTAGGCAGCGTTTTTTTTTTAATTCACTGAAGTGTAGACACAATAGGACCCCTATTAGTGCTTAGGCGCTATGTGAGAGGCTCATTTTCACCAGTACCACGGGATCGAATAATCAATCGATAGCCCGCGCCAGGAACCGAACCCGGGACCCCCGAACCACAGTCCGTCCCTTAACCAACTGCGCTACGACGATTCGTGATAATACGCAATAGGTAAATTAATATGTATTTTAGCAGTCTTTGCGGTTTGTGAAATGTTGCCAATTTCTGAAAATATCAGCACAATTTAGAATAGCTTTAGTAAGTAATATAGAAGCATAATGTTGTGATGATGATACTTTTAAACTAAAAACTAAATATCATCGAAAAAAATCAATACATTTTTAAGCTATGTGCTATGAGATTTCATTTGTACGCGTAATTTGTCTTTTTTATGGACAACTCATTCAAAATATTTCTTGTACATGTTGATTTCGACAAAAAAATTAACCAACGCAAGACGAACAAACAAAATTTCAAAATAGTTAAAAAAAATTGAACTTGAACAATTTTTCTGCACTTTTTATTTAACAATTTTTCAAGTTGAAATATTATTATTAAACCTTTATTAATATAGACTTCATGAAAGTACGTTTCAAACGAAATAACAAAAAACATCGAATAGGTATATCTATTCCATATTGTACGAGAACTTTGAGCTTATAACCGGAAACTAGCTCTTTTATAGTGTTGCCGTTTTATTTGAGTCTACTTTTTCCGGCCAAAATATTCTTGGTCAGGTAGACAGCAATAGGTCTTCTCCGCTCCGACCGTTGCATCGTCGATGGGTGGCGCCTCCAGCACTTCCGGGTAGCAACACAGCTGAGTCTTGGTATTGTACAGGGTACCTGTATTCCAGCAGCATTCCACGTGGTCGTTTGACGAATCCCTCGGATGCAGGACACCGTCGCAACAGATCGACTCTGCCGGATTGTACACTTGGTCCAGGCAGCAGTCCAGCTCTAAGGTGACGATGCTTTCAACTGGAGAGCTCGTGGTGGTGGTGGTGGTGGTGGTGGTGGTTCCACCGTGATGGTGGAACACTCGATGGCTGCTGGTGGTGCTGTGGTCGTTGATGGTGGCGCTGTGGTGGGTGCTCGACGGTCGGTGGTGGTGGTGGCCTCTGGTGGCGTTGCCATAGCTCGTGGGGGTGGTGGCGGCGGCGGTAGTGGTTTGGTAGCGGCGATTGTGAACGCGGTTTCCGCAGCAGAATTGCGAGTCGTCGTCCACAATCACCTGATTGCCGCAGCATATCACTTCGACGTCGGCGTCAAGGTCTTTGGGCAAGGGCACTGGTCCATCGTCGCAGCAGACCTCGGTGGCGTAGTCGATCTGTCACGAAATTAATCTTCATTATTGCTTCTCTTTTTGAGCTCCAATTCAACATTTCAATTCATTTGGTAAAATTGTGCGTAATTTCTGCATGAAATTTCTCGCACGAAATGAAATATTTCCAACAAGAATAAAGACATGTTGACGTGACAACGTCTCAGCTGAAGTTTTGTAAGGCCTGTACTTTCAAAGAAAAAAATGCGTGTGTTGCTGAATGTTGAGCATGTCCTTTATCCAGCGCCACCTAGTGATCAATTTAATAGGTTCGTCTGCAGAGCGTGTGACCGCTCTCTCACCACCAGGCGGCGCTTTCTAGTGAACTTGTTTAACATTCTTTCCCGTAAAATACTAGCTGCGAGTTAAGTACAGGGAAATATTCGAGTAAATAAACTGCGTAGGGCAGAAGTTTAAGTATTTTCTTGAATATCCAAATATAAAACCTCCAAGAAATTGATAAGTCCAACTGCTGACTGCAAATGACTAGAATCAACGCGTTGACGTTGTCAAGCCTACAACTTTTACACAACCTTGTCTTATACACAGCCTATCTGGAGATTTCCCCACAAATTTATTTAATAGCATAAAAACTAGTTTTGGATGTTTAATAACCAATATTTTGAGGTTGAGTGCTGATCTTAAATGAAATGAACAGGAAAGAAATGTAGAGGACGCACCGCTGAAAGGCCGCAGCAGCCTTGACGACTGTGATCGATTGGCAGAACGGCATACTCGAGTGTCGTCCATTCGTCCTTCACCACGAAATCCTCGCAGCACTGCTGAGTGTGACTGTCGTAGAATTCGTGTCCGCAACACGCCATATTGCCTGCACGGAAATAGAAGATACATAACGATTTTACAAAATTCGTAGGAGGACCAATTCCGTTACGCCGGTCAAGAGTGAAACTCGAAAACCATATTCGATGTCACCAAAATAAACCAATGATTTTAGTGGAGAGAGCATCCACAAAAACTCGATTGCTCGATGGTTCTCTGATTGCTGACCAAATGGTGAATAGCAAACAACGTCTAGCACAATTTGCAAGGTGTCAGATTACGAGTTCGTAGTGATTGCCAACCATCTAGGGGCAAAAGAAAACTAAACCCATTAACCGATTTTCCAGTGATGTGCGTTAAAAAAGGGGTTACGATACCGCCTTTGTTCTGAATGCGTTCATTGCAGCAGACGTGAGTGTCTTCATTGTAGATGAGGTCCTTGCAGCAGCTGTAGGGCAACGGCTGTGGCGTCACGTCATCGTAATCCTCTTCGGAGCTGTCGTCTTTCTCAGTCGTGTCCTCCTCCACTCCGACAGTGGTCGACGGCCTCCAGGTGCTGTTGGTCATCGAGAACCGTCTCCTTCGACGACGCTCCAGTGTACGGTTTCGTGAGATCCCATCCGGCACCTGTTCCGACTCCGACTCCGACTCCGACTCTGAATCGGATTCCGACTCTGACGACTCGGTCGGCAGCACGTAGACTGTGCCGTCGCAGCATAGCTCTAGGACGAGATCGTAGGGCGTGGACACATCGTGTTCCCAGGAGTAGCAGCATCCAAGAAGTTGACCGGGATACTCTTGATCGTACACCTGGTCGTCGCAACACAGCTGACTGTCAAGGAGGTAAATGAAAACTTAAGATCGAAATTCCAGTGACAAAAAAATAAAAAATAAAAGTTGGTTTATAAAAAGTACTTTAGTCAAATAGTTTTAACGTGTGTACCTCGTCGTATCGAATAACTCCGAACCGCAACAGAATGATGTCTCGTTCCACGGATACACTGTTCCATTGCAACAGATTTCCGTCTCCCATTCATACATCTGGTACCCTTTGAATGCGAGACAACAAATCACAGAAAATTACATAAAGTTGGCCCTTTCTTTTTTACTTTCGTTCTGCCGCTTATACAAATTATTGAACTAATTAATTTCATTAATTTAATTTATTGAACGGCTTACAAAATTCAGCAGTAGATAGTCCCGCAAATTCATAGTCAAGCGAAAATTATTTCGGATTTCTATTTTGAGTATTTCTCGAGATATCGGTCGTTAAAGTTTTAAGCTTTGGCAGTTATTTAAAAAGGAAAAATTAAACATGGCGTCTTTACTTGACCAAAATGGCGCTGATCATTCGAACGCCAATCACGTGACACCATTGATGCCAACGACATTTGTCACACTAGATCCCGAATCTCTAATAATATATTATTCAATCAATATCTTTGACCACAAGATAGGAAGAAAATACATATTCGTTATGAAGAGATTAGATATTGAATTTATCAAACGTTTGGAGAATTCTAATACTTTCTCTATTTCTCTAGTCTACTCATAAGGCATGTTTTGTTAATGAAATGTTTTTGTAAAAAATGTTTTTTGATTACCTTTCTGGATGCAAGTCGAGTTGACTTCATTGCTCTCAACAGTGCCGCACAATTCTGGACAGAAGCAATGATACAAGGAAAATGATCTTGTTTCACATTCCGTTTGTGCTGACTTAGAGGATAACACAGTACAATTAAAATTGTAAGTTGAAACATCTTAGTGTTGTTTCTTTTGTAGTTGAATTAGTTTTTAATTATTACCTTGAGCTGCCACCAGGCCGGCGAAAAGCGCAACCACCAGACATGCAAAAGTGGAAATCCGACGCTTGGAATCGGCCATGTTGGGAAACATCAACCTATTTCGTCATGGTCCAGAATCAAAACAATTATTATTATTTTTAAAATGATGCTCCAGGAAACGTTGACATTGGTGTCAGCAATTCGTATTTTTTGGAAATTATGAGTCCCCATAACCTGAAAAAGCTTAATGCTTTCAAAAAATTCCATTTGAAAAGACAACGCAATTATAATATTGCAATATTTGGTACGTTTCCATTATGTATTTTTGTTACAAGTTAATAATGTCAAATAAAATCGTTAAATTAAAAGAAATAATAAGAAAACTTGACACTTCTTTAAATAAAAAACATTTTAGCTACTAGTTGGTTTTTCTCTTGTGATTTTGATGAAGCTTCCATCAGAAAACGAAATCAGATAAATGACCACAGGTTGATGGCTGCGTTTAACATCCGAAGCATTTATAATGAACAATATATTCATTAACCAGCCAACGTCGTTGATTACTATTATTACAAAAATGAAGGCCAATTTACCTTGTCAGGTTTGTTCCAATTTGCCGTTTACACAAAGTGGATTGCTTCGTAGGAAATGGTTAACATATGCTATGTTGATGTTTGGTTTGGAGAAGAAAAAAATTATATGGTAACGCTCGTAAAATTTTAATAGACGTTTCCCAAATGTGGTCGGAACTCTATTAAAGAGTTGAAAATGTAATCCACTAAACTAAATTCACAAAAGCACACCGTTGAAATTTGATCCGTTCGGTCGGGCGGACATGGGAAACTGAAATTTAGAGTTAGTAGCAGCATGATTTATGTGCAAACTCATCAAATTGTACGGTAGCATGTACCTGGGGGGGATCTGAAGCTTGGTCAGAAAATATTCCAGTTAATCGTCAGGCGTCCTATTCAGGGCGGGGCAATAAAGAACCAACATTGTCCCCCACCATTCGGTAATTGGGATTGAAGAAATTCTCATGTCATCGATTTCCCTTCCATTCTCTTCACTTCCGCTCCAGGTCTCCTCCGGTTGCCATTATCATGTGTTTTTTTTTAATCAAATGGTAATTTTTGTGGAACGACCTTGGCTGTGGACGTGTAATGGAAAATGCCATTTAGAAGGAGGCTGCCATACAAAGATTTTAACCACTCACTATCTATACTGTACATGTACAAGAGAACATGAAAATGTTATTAACAGCGACAAGAGGTTTTGCATGCTGTGTTTTCGTTCATCTTTTCTCGAATAATTCTGTCTCATTTCTTCGAAATCAAGTGCCATTGATCAATTTATTTTTACAAATAACTGTTGGACGCATTATTGCTCCTAGTTATCTAATTTTACACTTGCGAGTTGTTACATGTACTCTGTACAGTTTACATGTACTCTGTACAGTTTACATGTACTCTGTACAGTTTACATGTACTCTGTACAGTTTACATGTACATGACACAACCAGTTATTTTTACATTTATAATGGCAAAGCTCAATTATAAGGGAATTCATACTTAAATTTGATGAAGACATTATAAGTTAAAAATAGCCAAATAATAGTGATCAACAAAATGATTAAGCGTATAGAATTACTTTAAATGACAGTGTTTTATAACAATTTTAATCCTTCTCCTTTATAAACTGTACAAATAGCCGGAAAAGCATTTTGCAGGTGGACAATAAGATGACAAACACGACCGAGACCAGCACCACGGCCTTGATCAGGTGGAACTCGTGCAGTTCCGGTTCCAGGCCAGACATCTCCGAACCGGATACATTCGAATTGACGGGGAATGTGGAGTGGGACGGGAAAGAGTTGGACAGGTTGGCGGCTGCCATCTTGAAGACCACGTCGAAGATGGATTGGTTGGTGCTCGGAGACGAGAAATTCGTGTCCAATGAGTCCAACCCCGATTCGCCATCTAGAATGACGTCATCGCTGCCGCTGGCGACGGGCACATCCGGCGATATCGACCACGGAAGTGACGCATTGACCGACGCAGCATCGCTTCCGGAATCCGTTTCCCTGATGATCATGGTCGTCTCAAGAAATGTCACAACAATGGTTAAAGGTAAACGAAACTAGATAAATCATGTTTGAAACCGAAATTGGCATACAATCGGACGAGCATACAAATAATAAAAACTCGATCGTTAATAATAGGTCAATAATCGATAATAAGAGATCGATAATAAAAACTAAGACAGCAAATGGATCGTTCCAGTTTATCTCCAAGATAGTCAACAATATCTTTTCATCACGATGAGATATTTAACAAACTGAGTACGGAGGACACATATAAACTCCCATTATTATTTTTTAAATCGCTGGTCAAATCTTGAGCTATAACGAAAACATTTTCGGCTTCTTGAATTTCACATACGAGGCATGTGGATTTCATTTCTTGACGATTGTTTCGATCGGTTCCATAAGGCGCAGATTGTAACAGAATCACAGGTGTTAGT
The DNA here is from genome assembly GCA_034698785.1 of Mycogona germanica. Classification (NCBI taxonomy): domain Eukaryota; kingdom Metazoa; phylum Arthropoda; class Diplopoda; order Chordeumatida; family Chordeumatidae; genus Mycogona; species Mycogona germanica. The sequence continues at coordinate 9,678 of JAQGBY010006209.1, forward strand.
TAAAATTGCGGAAACTTGACTAAGATCGTTTGCAGTTCATTTTTGCACAATTTTTTCTGATTCTTTTAATTTTTTGGCGAAACGTCGATTTCTTTAAAAGCAATTTTCCAAATACGAGTAGTGTCCGAGTTGATTTTGTTGCTGATATGAAGTCCACGAGAGGAAACGTACTTCGACGTAAGTGCGATAAACTTCATTAATTATCTCATTTTGGAAATCCAGTCGAGATAATTTCATATGTGAGCGCACAGATTAATCCTTTGGCCCGTCCGTTTCATTCACTTTTTCGAGAGCACACAATTTACTATCGTTTCAAAATATCGTTTTGTTCCAATTCACTTAACTGATAGTCATCAAATCAGGAAGCGCGAATAAGGTTCACCGATGACGTTTAGCGCGCACGCGAATCGATATTATTATCAGTTCAATCACAAATCTGCACCGATTGATGAAATCGGTTACTCCGATGCTGTCGATAACATTCGATACCAGTCATTGGTCCGTCATTTCCGCCAAATCGTCCAAATTTTGTGAAGACACAATGAAGGAAGGAAGGCGCATGTGTTTGGTTTGGAGAAGGGTTAAACGCACTTCAGTCCACTTCACAGACTCTTTTCATTCGAAATGAGAGTCGAGAGTCTGAGAAATCGTTTCACTCACAAATTGTATATATATTTATGTCCAGGTTTACGATTTACGCATCCTCCTGTGACCAGGATACAGAATCAGATCCGGATATTTATTTTTAGTTTCATCGATCATAACCAGACAATAGAAAGTCGCAGACGTCGCGGTGTTGAAACTGCCCTCAGCTGATTTGATTTCTTTCCCGGACCATTTAACAACACCCTGGTGTTGTTGCGAGGGGTGTGTGAAGCATCCAGGGATATGGACGAGGGTCCACGGTTGAATCGCGGGACACGGACTCCTTACAAAGTCTGGGGAGTGAATAACCAGATGTTCGATTTTCTCTCACTCCTTTCGTCGGCAGGCGCGCATTCAAATGTTGGAGCACCGGGGATGTACATGTATATATACATATATGACAGTACATGTACATGTAGGATTCTCTGGCAGTATGCTCAATGTTTCCAACTGGTAAACAGTGATCCCATTCGCCCGATTCGTGGGCCTATATCGGGAGTTGTTGTGCCGAACGAAGCAGAGCTGGGTGTTTCGAAACAGTGTCACTGTACGGGGTTGGTCCGGTCGCGCTAAATATATATTTTTTTTCTCCGAAGAATACAGAGTATAGGACTGCTATGTTTAAAACCAATTGAAATTGCTTTTACTTTCCAGGTCTCGATAAGTTTGTCAGGGACACCGACTCTGGAGAAAATTGCTTGATGGGATGTCGGAGGTTTCGAACCGTTCCGAATAATTCTTTGTTTTTAAATTATATTGTTATGCTAAATTATTCAGTTGGATAACAAAAGTTACATGCAGACAGAGACAGGCATGTCGCTTAACTCCGCCACAGCATGGGAATAAGAACGTCTGGGTTATAAAGTTATTTATAAAATAAATTATCGCCAACTCTCATCATTTTCGTCCGGTCTGTCCCGGGCACAACCCCCATTTATATTTAGTTGGATGTTGAAAATATTCAATATAACGCGGCACTAATTTGTCATATCTCCTGAGATAATTTATTAAATTGTTTGAACAATTTTATGTGGCGACCTACATACATACTGTGTTGAATTTCCCACAAGACAGTTGGTGACATTCCAAAATCGACTGCTGGAGAAGAATCAAGAGTTCAAAATGCTGTTCCACAAACAAAGCGCCATTAAACTAATACACGTAATAATAAATAGTAATAATAAAAACGTAGTAATAATAAACGTAAAGAATTGCACAAAACCAAAAAATTACAGTGCACGGTGATTATTCACTTTACCTTAAATGTGGAAAAGAAAATCACCGGAAATTACCAGTCAGTGACGATTTCTGATCTTTAAAATGGAGAGACTCTACCAGGCATTGCAATTTTATTTCGCTTTTTGAAGATATTTATGAATTTTTGACAATTTTCTTCCCTTAAAATTGCTTCTCGGTGTGAGCACTTTGATAACATGTTGTGACTACCTTTTGAAGTCATCATTCCATGCTGACATAAAATGTAAAAACCATTGCAAAATACCAAACATCGATAAACATTAAATGTTTGATAGCATATTTTGGTTTTTGCTGCTCTAACATTTCATTTGCGCTGTATATGCTTCGACAGTTACACTGATTTCAGAATCGTGGGTTCAAGTCCATTTCGAAAGAGAACCCTTTTTGAGATGTCTGAAATCTCGATCATATAGTAAAAATAAAATAAAATACTGAATGTCAGAATTTCAACCACGCAAGCTGTTAGCTTGTTATTGTTTTTGCGTGTATTTTTGGAATCGGCATTCGCCATATCGCCCTTGCTTTCTCAGCGTCCATCTTGTGAAATTCTCTTATACGATAAACATGTCTGCCAATGTTTGTTCGAGGAACAGGAAACGAAGAAAGCCGCTGGCCTTCCCCTCAACACACACATACACACCACAACTGATACACCTGCACAGCTGTATATCGTATAGAGAAATGAATTATAGGTATAGGTAACAATCTGCAGGAATCTCTTAATCGCGTGAAGCTCGTTTCACATTTTAGCAGTAAGTGTCGTCACCTCTAAAGCTACTCATTTTATTTTATTTCAGTCAATCTGGTCGAACACAATATACGTGATGTGATTGTCCAAGTTGATAACATGAAAAATGCATTTCGGGGCCTATTTATGGGGCGTTTAGCAATCACTCATCCAACAATCTTAGTTTAAAAAGCTGTCAAGGCGTCAAAAATGAGCACACGTTCGTTAACGTGGTCCAGAGACCTCGTGTCCTCCCGATTAAAATCGTATTGCCTTTTCTACATTCTGTTCAACGCATGTCCAAGTCAGAAAACTAAACAAATTCAGTTATTTGAAAATATTTTACAATTATAATTACCACGCCAGAAAAGTGTTAGGAAGAGCGACAATGGCTGAGTACAAAAATCGGGTCATAAATTAAGACGCCCTACTTTTGAGTGCGTAAGAGAAGCGTGTATTTCTTGAAATTACGCTACATAAATCAAAATCTTTTTCACAGTTGATTCAATATTTCCAAGGAAAATACACTTCCACTAATTGTTTGCTTATTTCAACGGCAAAATAAAAATAAACCAGATCCAAATGTGTTATCGTCCATAATTTCATCGAATCCAAGCGTAAAAAAAAACACTTTCAACGCAAGCACACGTGTGAAAATGTAGTTAGTTACGCAATAAGCCATCAAATTTGAGAGTTATGCTAATAGGTCTCTGTTATATACAAAAAATATATTGTAGGAAAGTGCCAATCACTCAAGATCGAATACACACTGAACGTCAACCTTTGAACCCCTGCCATAGGCCCCATCCGGGGCTGCTTGTGGTTACATATTGTAATTGTAATTGAACGAAAACAAATTACAATTACAATATGTACCCCGAGCATGCTGAAATGGACAAATTCTGAATTTTACACCCGCCGCCCAAAGGGTATTACGCATTCGCACTAGGTGGCGCTTATTCCGTCAACCAGAGTTGCAATTGTCGCCGCTAGAGTCGCGCCCCTTTTGTTCTATTGACCGCTCTCCAACCATTTTTTATCTACTCTGCAAAGAATTCAGTAAAATAAAATATTCATAATGAAACAGGGGTTGTCTCCGGGACAGCATCGGACGAAAAAAGACGACCAGGGCTTTTTCTTTTTCGCCCGGTGCTGTCCCGGA
>JAQGBY010006210.1:0-13468 GCA_034698785.1 Mycogona germanica
CGTTTATCGCGTGTCATCGTGTAAACGTAAAATAGCCGGTAAATTTAAACAATTAATTTTTTATTTCATTGGTGGTACGCGTAAACCCAGGCAAAGCCGGGAACCCCTCTTGTTTGTTTATATACACGTACATTCGTATACATTCGTACGTGTGCATGTACATAAAGGTAAATTACGTATGTGGCATTATGCGCCTTCTGAATTTCGAGCGCGGTAAAAATCGATAAAGCACGATGCACATGTCATGGTGCAAAAAAATGTATTCCCTCGGCTCAAGCTGCTGTTTTTGCGCCGCCATATTTCCTTTTGTTTTTGAAAAATTAATCGATGTGGACCTTTGAAGAACCCGACTCAGATTCACCTCTCGAGTTGAGCTTTTTATCTGGTTTTTGCACACGATACATATACGAGTAGAGAAATAGTCGATAAAACTCGTGGCTAATTAATTTATGACGTTGTTTTTTTTTTGACAGATCTTATAAATATATGTGCCGTGATGTACGGCGCATAATTCGAGACAAAACTCAACGCCGCATTTCTCAGAAGTGGCGGATTATTCGAGTTGTCCGGGTATGTGGCGGAATACCCGAAGAGGACTAAAACTGTCAACAGATTATTAAAAATACGTGAATTTTACTCGGTACACACGAAGGTAGCGTGGCTAGTGGGCAGTGCGGCTGATGGGTGGTTCTGCAAATTTCCCTATGATAGATGGGTCGATAAAAACGGTAAACGTCCGAATATGGACAAAGCAGTGTATTTTTACCGTACAGAAAAATGTGCAAGAGACTCCAAACCAAAAAAAGAAGCATTTGAGATTGACGCATGGATAAAATACCACGCAAGAAAAGATGTTAGACGTCCATTTATCTCACAAGTCCATATATCATAAAGTACGCCAGCGGCGGTAGATACAGCTACTGTAGAATTTGAAAATGGTTGAAAAAAATCCGAAAATCAAGTTGCCAAAAAAACAACAGGTATCCTATAATTCATAGAATTTAACGCCTGAAAAACCATATTTGCTGAACATCAAATAAAATTATATGCAATCAGGCGTTAGAAGCAGGAATTTAACTGAGATTTGAAAAATATTAAAATTAATTTCCGATATTTCTAGCCAATTTCGAAGTGCTTTCTCTTTGTGTCGGCAATTTCAGGTTAAAGTTTTTTATCTAAAAAATAAGTCCAGTTTATGGAAAGATCCGCACGCATTGGGTATTGTGTTAATGCACTTTTTTTCACTAATGTATTTATTATTATTTTCAAATCCGTTTTCAATCCTGGAAAAAAAAATGTCGACATTCGCAAGTCTATGCTATCAATCTACGAAAGAGCAATGTACTGCATATTGCATGAATCCGCGAAATGGAACCGTACAATTGAACAATGTATTCAGGTTTAAATAATTAATCTTCTTTAGGGGCAGACAAAGAAAAAGCTTCTTCACTTATGGTGCGAAATATCGATGAGATTTCAATTGATTTATGAAATACTGTTTTCGGTCTCCGGCATATCGCGTTTTTGCGCATGCGCCTGCCGAATGGCCAAGAAAGTCAACATTTAAACCGCAGCATTTCTTTCTAAATCGATTCGATATCTCGTCAAATCAACAGAAACATCGCTATTTAAAAATACGTTCGTTTTGGATAATACAGTAGATTTTAGAGCACCGCAAGCATTCAGAAGATCAGAGCTAATGAAAGAACTTTTTTAAAATTGTGAGATAAACTCGTGGGAAAGATGTGATCCCTGAACTCACAAGAACCTCAGAGTTCAGTGCGTTCATTTCTCTATCCAAATAATAAATAGATTCACAGACTAGCTCGATTAATTTTGTTGCAAATTAATCAAATGTCCACTTTAAACTGGGCACTAAAAAGGTTTAACTTAAAAAAAGGCATGAGCCACTCTACATACACATGACTTGTCCCATGTTCCACACTTCCGGTCGAGAGTTGACCTCCACCAGCACGGTGGGCATGCACACGATGAGCACCAGCAGGTCGGCCACGCTCAGATTGACCAGGAAAAAGTTGGTGGAGTTGCGCATGTCCCGGTTCCGCCACACCACTAACGGCACCAGCAGGTTGCCGAACACGCCCACCAGGAGGATGACGCAGCAGAAGATGGTGACGTTGACTCGGATGTAGAAGGGCATTTCCGGTTCGTCGGCGCCGGCCGCCGTCCCCTCCTCCAAGCCGCTCTCCTCGGACCCGAACGGACCACCGGTACTTCCGGTGGTCATGCCCATTAACGGCGTGGTCAGATTGCCCACGCAGGCCAGCATGTTGGCGGCGCACTCTAGGCCGGCCAACGTTAGGGTCGCTGGCGTCACTAGCACGACACCGGCCATCGTATGCCCTTTTTTTCTCGCTCTCGCACTTCAAGAAACCAATCACTCGCGTTGCACTGCCACTAGGTGGCACACACTTTTTCTTTTCCACGTCGACATGGTGGCGTTGAGATCGCGATCTAAGGGATCATCCAGGATTTTTTTGGAATTCAAAGAGTTGCGCTTTGAGAGGATTTTTTCCTCCAGGAAACGAATACCTCCTTTCAGGCAGGCCGATTGATGAACTGAGGAATCTGTAACGAAATCAACAAATGTTAATTTTAACACTGAATGCAATTTTTGACAAAATCAGAAATTTTGATGGCAAAGAATACGTATGGGATTTTGTTTTTATTTCGTTTACGAAGTGTGATTCATCACACCTCGAAATTCCACAACATCAATCATCAACATTCACCAATTTAAATCAAAGCTGTCTCAATCCTGATGAAGGATGCTGCCTGGCTCATACATTTAGAAGTCATATGCATGCTCAAATATTTGTACTGTTGGACAACTTTGAGAGGATCCCCATATCAAAATCAAATCCATCGAATACCAAAAGATATTTAGATCTGAAAACATGCATAATGCAGATATTGTCAACATTGACGCAGCTGTCATTTCTTTCACAAATCAGTTACTCGGTTATTGAATCCTAACCTCTGATGTCCCACTACGAAGATCACATTTTATTTTCTCCTGAAAAGCATTCGATCATTTAACAAAGAATTTTATGTTGGCTAGTACAACTTCAAATAGACGTTTGCTGTATCACAGGATCAGAACACTGCCCTGTGGCACTACAGAGGTCACATCCTATAAAGTTAAAATGTCTGTCACGCATTGTGTGATTGCCTAACAACCGGGGCAACAACTGACTCGTCAAAAGCTGGAAAACCTCCTCAACAAACATTTGATAACATATTCGCCAGCTTCAATCAATCCCCCCAACGGGTCGTGACCTCTTTTCCTTGTCAAGTGTGACGACAGTGACTTTCGCCCGCAGCAATGACGTAACTGCCGATGAGATTTTCAAATTGTCAGTTCTCAACGTACTGCACGTCACTTGCACGAAAGTGACGTCATCTCTATTTACTCTCACCCGAAACATTGTAGAAGAATCGGCAGAGTCCTTACCTGTCCTTGAGGCTTGCGATATAGGCTTAAGCACTAGTGAGTAAATAATCACTGATCATCGTAAGTGATCCGGCCAATTCAGATCGCGATTGAGGTGGGGTGCGTCTAATCATTGGTAATGTTAATTATAATTTACTAAATGGAAATAAAACTAAATTCACGGAGCGCACAAAGCATTAAGGTGCTTCTCCTGTCTCGGCTTTCACAAGGAAGAAAGTGTACAGAACTTAAATTCGTTAACATTGTAATGGCGCCACCGAAATGGCAGCTTCTATCAGTCGCTCGTTAGCCGCTTGTACGAGCACTAGCGACGCACCTAGCGGCAAAACTGAACCTTAAGTCTTCGATGACTACAAAAACGGTGGAATTCCGCCATACCTTTTCTGGACGCAGCTAGACCTCGCTGATCAAGCTAGAATGCGAAACAGCGACCGATGATTGGCGGCTACTCTGACGTCACGAACGCGCGAGGGGGAAACCAATAAACGTCGACTCTGGTGGTCACCTGTCAAGTCGATGGTTAAACGCGAGCGTCCCAATTTTAAAAGCTTTTCGTTTTTGCTATATATCTATCTATATATATATATATTGTTGTCGTTTTTTATTTATTTATTATTATTGTCGATTCCTGTCACGTCAGTTAAGCGGTACGTAAAGAAGAGAAACTGCAACGGATACACGCGGAGCACACACGAAGTCCGACAGCGACCCTTCCAAGATTATCCGAAGATGAAAATCCCAAAACTGATGTGACAAGACAGCCCATGTTGTTCTATTTTTCTCCACCGTACTCTCACGCACGTCTGACAAAATTCAGAAAACTCTACCTATCGTTGTTTGTTTTGTCCGATGCTCGCAAAACGCTTTTGACGGTAAACAAGAGCAAACATGCTGTCTTGTTTGATTTTCTTTTCTGTTTTTTATTCGCGAGTTATTCGTATTCGTGAGAACCCGCAACAAGAAAAGGAAGGTAAAAAAACACAGTCATCGTAAAATCAAATCGCCGAGATCCCAAGTTGGTAGTATTCAATACTTCTCGAACACGAATTACACGATGTTATCGGGATCCTTTCTAATATCTTAAGTTAATTATACAGGTAGCTATAGGTGAAAGAGTCAGGGTGTCCTGTGTCGGTGTCGGCTCGGGTAACAGGAGGAGAAAACCTGAGATGCGCTCGCATTTCCTTTGTCTCGGTGGCATTCGCCTCGATATCCGTTACGACGGAGCACCGGCCAAGCTCTGTGTCCGGAGTATGGATTTTTTGTCTGGGTAATGGTCTGAGACAGAAAATGCATTTTGCGGTGCATTTTTAATAAAAACGAAAGTTTGGCGTATTTGGTGTCTCGGTATGCGTGTATGTAATGGGGCAACGGGGAGGAGGACTCATACTGCAATATCGAATGGGATGGAGGCTGAGATTAGAAAATCTTGAAATTCGTCTGAGAAAAAAAGAAGAAAAATAATAAAACGCTCTTGACTCAAGAACCCTGGAAAGTCCTGATGCCAGACTACCGTCGTTTTCGCCCTATTAGCCGCAGCCACGCTAACCGAGATTCGAACCAATAACGACCGCAAACCGAGAACAACTAACTGATACACAAAACTACTCATTAATCATTATGCAAGTTTTTTTAATGTCTTTGGCATCATGTAAGTCTTGTACGGTGTTAAAATTGTCGATACAAGATTATGGAAATTTAATTACAATGGTTTTAAAACAAACAATTTGAATCGCCACCAAAACCATAACACAAATACAATATTTTAAGAAATGGTTAAATTGTACTACTACAGCTTAATTTGTAATCTTCTAACTACACAACATACTCACAATTAGAAAACCTAGTTAGAAATGTTAAGATTTAAAACTATTTTCTGTCAACTGCTAATGTAGGTCCCCTTAAATTTAACACGAATGTGATGATTATTTGTATTTTCCATAAGGTATGGCTTATAAATTTTTTGGCAATTGTGAGTTGTTTGTTTGCTAGTAAGCTAGCTAGCCAAAGACCCTCACCCTTAAGGGGGCAAGCTTTTGGTGTCGTCAAAAGATTGTTCAGTATCTATCAAATAATAGAAATCATATTTGAGTCCATCCACCGTCGGACACTTTTCACCGTTCAGACTTCAAAATTTCTGAGTTATGTCGTCCTATTCACTCGCTATCTTTATGTATATCGGGGGGAAATGATTATTTATTTTTCTTTCTCTCTCTCTCGCAGTCAAAAGTTTCTGAAGTGCTCTTAGGATCGCATACAAGGCGACAGGGGTCACTAGCCCAGTCAGATTGTCCGGTCAGACAACGCTTTCGCTGTCAACGCCCGGAACATGGGTCCAGGTTGAAAAGACGGAGAACGATGTTTTCATCATTCCCTCATTCCCATATACGACTACACCTATCCTTGGACCGGGAATACTGGCCCAGAAAGTGCGGCTTTTAAGTGGAGCGCTTTATCCTGTGCACTGGGTGGATTAGGCGAATCTTTTGGAAATACGTATCTTGCGGCAAAGAACAATTAAGTGTTTTAAGTACATTGCGTGTATTATAATAATTCGTTAACTTTTTTTAAAAATTAAAAAAAAATTCGATCCTGGGGTCGTGACCCCTCGCATAGTACCTAAGCACCATGAGGGGTTTTTACCCAATCAACTGTAGTCAACCGCACTACAGGCGTTACGTCCCCTCATGGTGCTCAGGCACTGTGCGAGGGGGAACAACCAGCACCCCGTAATCGAAACTTTCGAGAACCCTCGCCGGGAATCGAACCCGAGACCGCCGAGCCTCAGTCAGTCGCTAAACCAACTGGGCTACGACGAGTCGTACAGTTTTAAAAAAAAACTTTCGTTACTTCATGCTCTTCAAAGCACATTCTATTTATTAACGGAAACAACCAAAGAAAGAAAACAGAGAATTAGATATCGATGAGATCAAGAAATATCAAGCATATAAAACTATGACATGGGAACTAAGACAAAAACGGTCATCCAAACACAATAACCGTCTAGAATACTCTTCAAAGAAAATAGAGAGGAGCCGATGGTTGTTTTCACTAATTAAGATGGTGGAATTGCAGGACTACAATTTGAAACTCGGCAACGAAGATAGTTTAAATGTAAAATTTAACGTATTTTCTCGAAGATAAATTAAGAAAAGGAAAATTTGCGAAACACAAAGACAAACGTAAGAACTCATCCGCGACTTTCGTTCTTAAAGAATACGTAAAGAGTTCTTAAAGAATACTTAAATAGTTCTTAAAGAATACTCTTGTTCAGTAAAATGGCAATATAAAAACAAAACTGCATGTGGAACAAATAACCAAGATAACACGATTCACTCAAAACCTTTCGTTCGTCTTGGCGTGATCTCAGAAATTTCTTCTCGAATCTCTACCAAAAAAGACGTCATTTCTTACGTCAGAGCTCCGCTGCCACATAAAGATGAGTCTATGTACTACATGTCGAAGTCCCTTGCTAATTATTAAGTCACATAGTTGTCTTCGGATTCTCCCCAAACCTCTTTCCCATATTTCTACCACTTTCCATCCGTCCGCGTATTTCCTATTCGATGCTACCCCACATAAAACCTTTAACGGCATTGATAAACTGATATAATTACGAACATTCCTTTAATATTATTTATCCTTATATAAACAAATTACAGGAACTTCAAATCAAAATTAATACATCAACAGATTATTCTTTCCTTTCTGTCTCCCTGAAAGAAACACACGTCTACTCCCACTTCTCCCCCAAATCGGAATTGAATCCCTCACTTCTTATTTATAATTATCTCTCTGCATTAATTGATCGCTTCCTTAAAACACTAAAATACAATACAGTATGTGTAACCGTGTTTATTTAGTTTAACAAATTTATTAAATAAAATTGAGAATATGATTGCCGGTCATTCGGCAGTAGACATATGATTAATAAATCGAGTTCCACTTGTTGGTAAGAAGTGGTGCCAAATTATTTTACTCATTTCCCATTCTGACTTACCGTTTATATTGAATAAAAACCATAAATTAAGTCGATATTCTCTCCCACGTTTGAGCATCTGAACTTCCGACTCTGATTATCTGAACTCTTGACTATCTGAACTCGGACAATACGGCTTATTTCTCCGTACGTGCTCTTTGATTCTTGACGAAACGAAAACGTATTTTTCAATACGAAGTGGAATTGCCGCGATCCAGATTACAATCGCCTTCGTGCGCTTTTTATTTTTGATCTACGAGACACCCCCCTCCCCCCACCAAGTCCAAGAGCAATATATTTATTTCTCGGGCGGCAGTCGCGAAAACAAATCCGTAGACACTAATGGGAAATGCCGACGAACGAATAACAGGATAAGCTGATTAAAAACTTTTTTTTATCGAGAACTTTGAGAACTTGGGTTGTTAAAGATGTTATTACAAAATATGATATTGCATATCGATAGTTCTTTGGTTAGTTAGCGAAGACTCGTCCCTGGCAATCTGTCAAAAGTCAGTAATAAAATGTTTTTTAATGGGGGAAAATATGAAGCGGTGTTATAGTGGTGTAAGTCGGGGTTTTCTCGAATTGGGAGAAAAAGTGGCTTTACTAGATGCGTCATCATAGGATTCCGTGTACCTTTTGCGTCCATCTTTTGCTGTCCTCTGTTGACGCTTTAGAAAAGTTTTATCTGAAGTGATATTTTCTTCCGATAGTTTGACATGCAAAGGCTAAATGTTGATATGGTTATTGGACTGCGGGTCAATTCGTGTTTGGTTAAGATTCCGCATCCAAGACCCAGGAAGCCTGATGCTAGGCCAAGGGCATCAACCGGTATCAACCCCATGACAACTAACAACGTTTTTGGTCCCCAATTTCGCCACCAGCGTCGCACCCGTCGAGATGCACAAACTGACGACACAGCAAAATGATTTGCACAAAATACATTTATTTTTAACGGTGCTGCATCCGTTGGAGGTTAGCAAAGATGGGAACTCTAGTTGAAAATGTACTCGGCACTTCTAAAAACAAAATCTTAACCATTGTCGTCCAAACTACCAAGATCAATAAAGTCAATTTATTTTTAATCATCTCAAAATTTGAAAGATTTAGAGATTTAAAGATTTAGAGATTTAAAGATTTAGTTTTAAAGATTTAGGTATATTTTGGGCATTAAATAATGATCTAGTTTCCCGTTCGTTAAAAATACAGCGTCCAAACTACCAAGATCATTAAAATCAATTTATTTTTAATCATCTCAAAATTTGAAAGATTTAGAGATTTAGAGATTTAAAGATTTAGTTTTATAGATTTAGGTATGTTTTGGGCATTAGATAATGATCTAGTTTCCCGTTCGTTAAAAATACGGCGTAATTGTTTCGATATATTTCTAGCCGGATGACATTTTAAAAAATTACATATCACTCAAAACCATTTCGTTTCAGATGCATTGTCACCGTTGAAACACGTTTGCTACAGAGACATTTTCTAAGTTCAAAGTCCGGCCGTGACGTAATCGCATTTGGCGACGGCGGCGCTGGTGTCGCTATGCCTACCATTTTAAATTCAGTTTTGTTTCCACTGTTTTAGTTCGGGGCTTCGTGTATATGTGCGCCCAGACGGCGTATCCGCGGAGACCTAATGACGTTCCCCTCCCCGCCCACCTCCCGATCCCAGAAAAGCGGTAAACAACTATTTATTGACCGATTTGGCAAGTCGAAACGGTCGGAGCATCTCTGCACTTGCTGGCCTGCCGCACACCACATTGGACGCCCCGCTTTTAACAGAGATTCCAGCTGTATTGGATGAAACGTGGTTGGCATTGACGAATTGACGGTTGCTGGAGTTTTCAGATTCCACTTCAGAAAGATCGAAAGTCAAAAGATGCGAATGAAACTAATTTTTGAAACTTGAAATGAAAAATGTACTGAACGCACCAACTTTAAAGCGTCGGCATTTATTTTCTTCAATACATAATTAGAATTTCGTGTTATCATTTTTTTTCTTTTTGAGTAGTGAATGGACGGGTGAATTTGCATTTCAAATGTGTTAAGAAAATCGACACCCGTTCAAAATACAGAGTACATATGATCATATATTTTTACGTAGCAAGCCAAAACAATATTCCCATGATTATAAAGTTAGAATTAAATTAAGATTTTTTATAAATATAAATAATAAAAATGAGTGAAATTTATCTGTAAATTTTCTATGTATTTTTATTTATATTTTTGCTACTAAAATAGAACTTTAGAAATTTTTAGAGTCGTAAAATACGAGATAATTCAATTGTTCATAATTGAAAATTGTACAAAAACGAAAAACTGAGTCCATTTGTTTAATTTTGTTACAATATTTTTTTCAAATTATATTTATTTTTTGAATATTAATTAATTATCTCCGTATTGACGACTTTCATAAGACAAACTATTGTTTTTAAATTTAAGATTTTGTGTTTTCAGTGTATGTAAATTTCCACTACCAAGTCGTGTTTTTTTTGCCTTTGACTTTCAACTCTCTCAAGCTCCTGACGTTGTCTTAAAAGACGAAACTGTCAAAAGTGGTGACGAGCAGGAGCGAAAAATGTGCAGAGGCTTTATTAGGAAGCATGATACGCTAGGCGCCGATATTATTAATAAAAAAATGACGATATGCAATTTTGAAACCGGGGATAAAGTCTCTTCTAATTAGAGTGACGATGGAAGTTCGGGTGACCGGATTATTGTTGCATTTTGTTGGTCGTCAGCACAAAATACAGTGTTCTGTGCAACAGGGCGGTAATATGGCATGGCACTATACAGGTAAGCAGCATCACATATCCACCAACTGCATATGTTTTCGCTTTGTGCATTTAACAAAACATAGCGAGAATGAATAGATGTATATGTCAAATTTTAAAATCCCATAAAAACTCCTAAAAATATCTCCTTTTAATGGTATTTGAATCACCCGCGTTAACTGAACAAATCTCCTGATTAAACATAATCGAGAAGCCCATTTTTTACAGTGAGAACGGTCAGACATACTCGAAACAACAAAATCAAATAAATAAGGAAAAATTACAAATCACAATTTTCTGATTTTCATCATTATGGATACATGAATTGGGATGAGAAGCCGCTGGAGAATATCATAAATACAGAAGAATAGGAGAATTATGTAGGAGAAGAAACGCTGGACGCGAACTCAAATCTCTTTTACCGAATACTCTAACTTTGTCAGTAAAGGTTTTCTTTAAAATTATTTTTTATTTTTTATTGTGGCCGTTTTTTCCATCCAGCGTTTCTTATCGTATTTATGATCATTATGGATGCAGCTTGGCAGAGCAATGATCGCTAGCAGAGTTACTACCCCTGACATTTTCGTTGTGCGCAACCAGGCACAGCATTTGTGTAATATGTGATTGCCAACTAATCCGATTTCCAGGAGATCACAGTGTTGCAATTTCCAGCAATTGAACACAGAAATCCTATGTTAAAACTGAAACCGGAAGATAAGGTATTAGAGCCACACGCGTCAGATCCTCATTTTCTCGTTGATACCATTCATTTTTCTGTCGTCGCTGAGAGTTTATTCCAAAGAGAAACCATCACTTATCTGAGACTGCGTCGCGATTCCAACCCTAAGCCAGTGTGGCGCCCCCAAGTGACGAGACTGAGAATCGGCGCCAATTTTTTTCTTCAACTAGGTCAAAGGACCCGGCTTTGCCCGGGATCAGAAAAATGGGCAAATTGTGATTCAATAATCTTAAGACTTAATTCGTTAGAATATTTTACGACTATCGCGCATCACTCCATGGAAGCGTGTTTTTCGTTACTCATCTCCACTCCACACTCTCCACGCCTCTCAGCCCTCCCTAATTCCGGTAGACGGCGACACATGACAGTATATATATCATCACCATCATGCACTAGTGACCACCACATGCTAACAATCGTGACTCATCCAGGCGCCCATAGACTTCAGTGATGTTGTATTATTATTATTATTCATATCTCATGAACGCTACAACAAATGAACTTGAAATAAGTTGCGATGATTTTAAAATTTGCGGCTCTACATTCAGTGAAGATGTCATAACTGATGACATTCTCTCGAATCACAGGCATTCACAAAAATAGGGAATATCAACTCTGGTTGGAAGAAAGATGGGCGATCATATCGATTCTCGAAATTCGTTGGACCGTCCCAATCAGCTGTAGGAGTAATACCGAAAGATTCCGGAGGGTCTCGGCCGGAAATTGACCCCGTGATCACAGTAATCCAACACTAACCTAAACCACATCACTAAACCGTTAAACCGTCCCAATCTATTTGCGTACCTCGCAAGTACGAATAGTACGACTCGTCACAGTTGATCGAGACACAGTCATGCGGTGTTCCGGGTTCCAATCCCGCGGTGGGGTGCTCTCGTTTATTCGATGGCGGGATACTGGCGAAAGAGGGCCACAATCGAATAGTGCAGATAAGACGGCAAGTAGGGGACCAGTGAAAAGAAAAACAAACGGAACATAATAATGCAAGCGAATTGCAGACTCGTAACATCATCAAGAGTATTATTTTCCACTGGACCGCGTTTAGATACACAAATGCATTTTATGAACCAAAAAATCCGGTCTTTATGTGAAGCCGTTATGAGCCCTTAATGCCGACAACACATTACCAAACTCTTGTTTTCTTTTTTCTTTTTTGGGTAAAAGATTGAAGACGCATGCATACACATTAGTTGGTAAAGAAAAACCTGGCTAAAAGTTTCAGACATGTATTTTTTGTTGTCGTTACGAATGCGGATCCCCAAGTGTTGGATACAACGCAGGCGCGCCGATACTCTGTTCAATCAAATGAGATGCTCGAACAAATTATTAAATTGGGTAATTTTTTATTGCTTAGTTTTGCGTGAGCGACCAACGATATGGGAGACTAGACACCAAAACCATTTTCCGTTCACCTGACGATATCAGTGATTTCTCGAAATATTGAGCCACAAAATGGTTTTTGATGTCGTTAGAAAAAAACATGAAATCGTGAAGAAAAAAATCAGCGCTTTGCCCAGTAATGCCAAACAACTAAATGGGCGCCACCTAGTCACATGCCTCAGCTCCCATAGCTATTCTGAAATAAGTCAGTCGCCCTCTTTGGGACGGAAAGTTGGCCAATAATTAAGTTAGCCAAGTGCGATGAAATAATTCATTCCCTCCGACAGAATCGTAATCGGGGGGGGAGAAAAAAAATGAATGCATCAAATAATAAGTAGGAATATTCATTGCGTAGTAACAAAGTTCCTAAAGCACTGCTTCTGTTTTGCCCCGGGAGTGTTTTGTAGGGGTTTGGGGGCGGGGGGAGGTGAGTGGAATCGGTGCGGCGCATAAAAGGAAAAAGAAGGAGGTGAAAAAAAAGCTTTTTACGACTGCTCGAGAAAAAAAAAGGAATGCAATAAGTAGGATGCTGAGGAAAGTCGGCTTGGTAGAGTTCGGTAAAGTTCGTCTCGCTTTTTAGATTTGATGGCGAATCGAAATGCAAACAAATTGATTTTACGACCGAGTTTTGGAACGCCCTGATGGAGCTAAATTTCTCTCGGCGCACCAATTTGTGAAGGCGTCATATTTCGTCTCGCAACATAAACGTTCGACAAGTAGCAGACTCGTCGTGTAGGAGGAGGAGTAGGGGAAACTGAAGTAGGAGATTGTAAAGAACAACGCTGAGTTCAAGCGGAAAGAGTTGGTGAATTCGAGACAGGCCCGAATGAAGGAGACGAACCGAGTGGCGAGCTCGCTTTTATAATAATATTTTACTATTATTTTAATTGCCTTAGCCTGTTTTTTTCATGGGGCATTTCGGGAGGCATTGAGCCAAAATAAATGCAAAGCGTCTTCATGGCGTATGTATACAGGCTGGTAATTTGCGAGAGGTATAGTGTAGAGAATTGAGTAGCTCAATTGATAGAGCACTGGGCCGGAAATCCAGGGATCCGGCGTTCAACTCCCGGTCTGCACGAAACTCTATATTTTTCGCAATTA
>JAQGBY010006211.1:0-13467 GCA_034698785.1 Mycogona germanica
TGCGGTACATAGTTAGTTTTTAAGGCGCTGCCTATATTCTACTATGGTACAGTTAACGATATATCATACTATTTAGTTCAAAAGAGTTGTTTCAATGACTGTTTAATTCCATGCTGACCGCAAGAGACGCTGCTAGCAGAAAAATCATTTAAATTATGAATTATGGTCGTCCTAGGTTCTCAATGCAACTGCATGCCCCACTCTTTTTTATCCTTTCACATCTTTGTTTTTGGGCGTACAGCGTATAGGTTACAGATTGCGTACCACAGAATTAGCGACCTGGCTAATCGTCTTGTCGCGGCAGCGACGATAACTTTCGATCGCGAACGCTTACTCGATTAATCCAGTTTTCGATCGCATCTGCTCTTCTAAATTGCGCGCGGACCTTCGCTAATCTCGCTCGAGTCTGGACGGGACGTAACATACAGCAGGCTTAGCAGTTACTTTATGGTTGGCCTGGAGCTCCGACGCATAGGGTCAACCAACAAGGACGTCTCTAGCTATCGTTCATGTATTCAGTCAAATGTACACTGGGCAGATCCAGTATCCCGCGCTGTCTACACTTTATTCCATTACCAGAACCTCTTCAGCACCGCACCTTTGAGCCTAGAAAGGTGGTAAGCCTCCTCAACAAACATTTTTATAGCTTGCCAATCAGTGTTGCCGAACTTGAAGGTGCCTCCTAGTCAAATTACAATATTTTTTGTATTGTGATTGGCAAATGAATATGCGATCACTCATAATTTTGACGCGTCCTGTAACGAAGACGAAATATGAAATGAAGCGATCTTAAGATATTGAGTAGCATGTTTCTATGCAGGGTTTGATTCAGTCTCGCAGAACTTGGTCTACGTACTGCAGAGATAGTGCGTTTGGCCTGCCGCCTTCGAGGAGAGCCGGTACGTGCCCATGCAAACAGCAAATGAAGGATCTTATTTAATTACTCCTAATTTTGTTGAAGTGAATGGGATGCGCTGCTGCCTGGCCACATCTATCGAGCCTCGCGATCTGTTCCAAGACGCTAGGCCCACCTAATGGTGCGTTGCGGCTGACAGCTGTGATTGCCATCTAAACACAAGCAGCCAGTCAGCCCTCTTCCGTCAAGTTCCCCCCTAATTGTTCGTACATTCGCGGCAAATGACCGGCAAATCAATCCGGATGCTAGGATGAATGGTCTCACTTTGTTGTGTCATTGTTTAGTTCAGGGGATGTAAAGGGCCGTGCGCATTGATTGTTTTGGCTGGATGGAAGCTGTCGCATCTTTAAAAAAAACTTGTGTTATCATAAACCTTTAACCGGTCAATTGATTTTTAAACCCCACATCCTGCCGTACAATTAATTTTTTTTAAAAATTGATACTCCATAACGTATAGTTTTTTAAACCCCACATCCTGCCGTACAATTAATTTTTTTTAAAAATTGATACTCCATAACGTATAGTTACAAAACAAACGTAACAAAATTATTTTTAAAAATCTCACGATGTACCAGTTTTGGATTAGCAGACAAAAAATACGTATCGCCAAACCGTAACTGTTACAGAAACTCATGTTGTGATATACACTACAGTGAATACAAAAAAGTGTGCAGATGTAGTCAACTACATGAGTTATCAATGAATCATTTATTGTTGGATTTGTCACCTCCTTTAATCACAATTTATTAAATGTATAAAGAACCGAAACTGTACATGTTTTAACATTATAATTACTACTCAAATATTGAAATTTGGAATAATTTAATGATTCTTTATTCACTAAATAATTTAAATTCTTTTTTAGGACACACTCATGAGGACGAAGTCGCTAAGGCAACTGTGCTTCCTATAGGAATGACAGTTTAACGTGTGCGTGTTATTAAGTATTGAAAGTATAGGCATAACAGGCGTTTTAATTTAGAATCTTGCAAAACAGCCGCAATTAACAAAAATTATTTTTCGGTTAAGGGAAGAACGAGAAGTGGGTCCTCCTCAATTTTCGACTCTTCCACGGCATTGCCCCCGGCGTGCATCTCACCGCGAGCTATCTTGATGGTGGTCATGTGCAACTGCAGAAAGTGAAACTCCTCGGCGTTCCCGCCACTCTTGTCCGGGTGGTACTTGAGGCACAGCCGGCGGAAGGCAGTGTTGATCTCGGCGTCACTGGCCTTCGTGTCCACCCCTAGGTACTTGTAGGCATTCTCCAGAGCCTCTGTACGGGGGATGCCGAATATGTGCTGGGTCAGGCGGTCGGCGAACAGGTGCGCCGTGCCGGCCGACAGCACCAGACCGAAGAAGCCACCAACCACCGACCCTATTGGCCCGAACAGGCCGCCAATGGCTGTGCCGGCCACACCCCCAGATACCCCGGCCCCAAGCGTGACCATCGAATCTATGATGTTTTTGGAGCAGCGAGAGCCGCTGATCTCGCCGTGCCACCAGCGATACATGTTTCGCAGAATGTCGAATGTGAGGCATACGCCCACCACTGCTACCAGCACCACCATGCCAGTCGTCACCAACAAGACCTCTCCCACCTTCACGAAGGGGCTGGCTCGTCTCACTGCGGCCACGGCAATCTCGCGCACGTAGTCTAGTATGGCGGCTTTGGCTCCGGGGCCGATCAGGTTCCAGACACGGGCCAGGCCGGCGAAGGACGACTTCTTGGCTATGTCGAAGTCGTCCAGACAGACGTAGTCGTATTCGTCCATGTTGAAAGTGAGGCTTTCGTCGAGAGGGGCGTGACCCTGGTCATGATCAACCAGAGGGTCAACAGAATGGTCTTCTGGTGGAAGGTGGTCGGGACGGTCGAGCCCCGTCTTATCGGAGGTTTCCATCATTTCCTGGTGCAGGGCATATATTTTTGTCCGGTAGCTGTGCTCGCCAATGGTCGTCCTCATGTCGTACATCACACATTCGATTGTCTTTTTGAACGTGTCATTATCGTCGAGGGTCGCGTTTAGAATTGTCCAAACGGGTGGCTTTTCCGCGGTACCTTTGCACGCGTGCTCCTCCTCGTCCAGATAGTGGAGGACACGTGTGATGGACTCTGGATGGGACCCGTACTCTTTCACCACTTTCGCTAAAACGTCATCTTTCCAATCTGTTGAAGGAGAGGCCATTTTCTGCAAAAAAGAAATGCAAATTTCCAGGTTACAATCAGTGGCACCCATTTAAAATAATTTCGATATGTTGAGAAGCCTGTGTGTGTGTGTGATTGGACTCGAGATTTGCTGAAATGCTCGGATTGGCATTCTCCTCAATAGAGGTAGCAACCTCGTCGATTAGGTTGCGACCACCCGAAAGATTGATTAAGCAAACATAAGTTAAGGGACATGCCTGTCTCTTCCTGCATATAACTTTTGTTAACTTAAGTTAGATGTCAGAAAATTTTCGGTTCTCGTTTTATATTTTGTTTATATAAAATTATTCATATAATCTGTTTATATTTATTTTGAACTACAAAAGAAACTCAGAAGTGTTCAACAATTTGCGCTAGAAACTAACGTCTAAAATCCAAATTTTAAATCGCACCTCCAATTCATGTATCAATACATTTTATTGCAAAATTGATGTATTCGGGACAGAATAAAAAACGAACAGGAGTGACCAGCTCTAAATATTATTTGGATTGAGTATGATTTAGAGCTCGATACTCCGTTCGTGTTTTATTCGGTGCTCTCCCTAACACATCCATTCTTATTATTTAATTGCAAGACATCCTACCTAATTCCTTAATGTACATTTTTTTAATCTGCTGAGGTTGTGCAAAGAAATGGAGAGTTACGCTGCCATTTTTCAAATTGACAGTCAATTCCACATGTTTCCATCAAGATCGATTAGTATATTCTAGCAAATTTCGTTTAATGCCTTGCGATTTGATGTCATTTAAATAAAAATTGTTAAACCAAGTGAATGTTCAGCCCATGTACACTGCACACATTTACCAATGACTGGTTCGGTATATTTACGTAAAAATAGACCTCTAAATATTAACAGATCTTATTTGTAGTGGTCGTGAACGTCCCATAGTGAACGTAAGCTATGGAATTATCGTACATTATGCTTGTAATTGATCAAGAATCATGTTGTACAATTCGTACGATGAAATAATTCAAATATTGTTTTCACGTTAAAGAATCTAGACTACCAATGTTGTTATTTGGCGTATGCATGGATTTTTCCAGGACACCATGCAGTACCCATGAATTTTAACATCGCACCATCCATAAACCAACACATAAAAGGGTTCTAGTCCAAAAATAGATATTTATTTCCAGGCAAAACAACTTGACACAGTGGCACTTTACGGTTAAGATGTGCAGTCATTTAAAATAAATTCGATCACATGTTTCCGATTTCTAACCTTGCCTCTTTCCTTGCAACAAATGGACTCGACCATGAACGATTTGCAAAACGAGTGCGACAGGAAGTTTTGTTGTTGGCAACGAATGAAGGTTACTCCCCGTTCACGCTCGCCATTTTGTTCTGCCGTTGTTTATGGAGGCTTAATATAAACTAGGCTGCACTCTTCCTCTGTATTAGCTGTTCAGTGCGAGCAGCAGGGAATAAAATATATTTTCTTACCGTTAGCGAGTGGAACGTCTACTCATGGATGCACTTGTCGTGTCCCAGTTCCTACAAAGTTTAACTCGAGTTGGGTTTTTCCGCACAAAGCACGATTTATTTTTGCATTTGCTTATCTACAGAACTACGTACGACGACTCTACGAGTGGGGCCTAGTGCAGCGCGATTGTATTCTCGAATAGTATATCGATAGTTTAGGGTATCGATAGTGTTGTGACACTTGTAGAAAATATCGGATGTTTTTTTGGTTGTCATTATTTTCTGAACAAAACAATAATTGACTATCTTTGCACAAATATATTGTTGGGCAAGACGATTCAACTTCCCGGACATTTATCGGGAATATTGCGAACTAAATATCTCAGTCAGGAAATTGAATCCACGTACCCGTAAAGTAGCTTTCAATTCTGGAAGAATCTTGAATGTTGATTCTTATTTCTTAAAAAGCGCGAAACTGCACGTTGAACTAGTTCTTTGCAAACTCGTAAAATACGAATATTTTTGATAAACCTTCGGTCAATGTCGCTACCTTTATTCTTGATGTTATATTTATTTTCATACAAAACTGCAATGCTATCCAGCGTTCAGTATCATCCAAGGTAATATAAATGCATTTTATATACCTTGAATAGCATCGACTTTTTTCGCCCAAAATATTTAAATGGTGCAAATATATCGATATTTGTCTATGGAATCTTTTACGAGTATCGCGCATCACTAAGCTGAACTGCGCAATAATGATCAGCTGACTACGTTTTTACATGTACCAACGAGGGAAAGTCAATGTAACATCGAAACAAACCAAATTGAACGCAATGTTATTTTTTATACAGAGAGACGCGACAATATTCTCACATTTGTTGAAACAATAACGATAATTCTTATTTTTCCAATTCACAATATTCCTTGTCAATATTTTTTTTAATTCACCAATTTTTTTACTCTAGATTATTTGCAATGTCCCTCTTTAACCCGTTCTGCTTTTGTCTGAGCGATTTACTGTGAAAGCGAATTACGAACATGAGTCAGCATCACGTGCCTCACGACGTTCCAAAGAGATAAATGTGTAGCTAGCGCATTACTAAACCAATGCGTTAAAGCGATACCTTCGTGATATGTCACTGGAATGTACATGAAAAGCGGGCATAGGAAAAGTGTCAAAGAAAATCTGATAGGAAATTGAATCTTATTAATTTTTTCTCGTATCCAATTATATTAACGTGACAATATACAGAGTACTCTAGTTGAAAAATATTCCTATGTAGCACACACACTACAAACAAAAAAGGAACTGAAATCCCTATCTTGTGTACATTGTATATTTATTCATCATTTATGTACGATAATCCATCCATCGATAAGCACTTTACATTATTGGCACGGAATATTCATGTAATAGTATCGCATATTTGTCGGAAGTTAGTTAAGTCACACAATTCGCACGGCCAATCGCCTACCGAGATCATATATGTGGATGATATGGTAGATTATAACAGATTTGAAATTGGATTACAGGATTCAAAATTATTAAAGAGTGGGAAACGCCAGGGGTAATCTTATACAGAGTAATGATAGAAGTAAATTCGGAAACTGCTGGACACAAATAAAAAGCTGGCGACAAACGTGAAAAGGATTAAACTGGTGAACAGCGGGAGTTTAATTATCCTGAGTTCCAATAATCGCATATTACAGAATTATAATGACGCAATCATACAAGGGGAAATTACATAAAATATCCCAACCAGAGAAACACACAAACACTGCACCGTGCACCGCCCCTGATGACGGACGTACGAAAGCTAGCCTCGGGCCCCTTTATTCTATGTATAAAAATATTTTCGGTTCCGGTGCAGTCACCCACTATCATTTTAGAATATATATATATATATATATATATGTTCATGTATTTCCCGTCTTACATATCAATAATTGTATTTGCAACGCATAGGTACGTGATTATATTTTATGTTATTTCTCCTTGTTTGATTAATTGCGTCATTATAATTCTGTAATATGTGATTATTGGAGCGCAGAATAATTGAACTCTCGCTGTTCACCAGTTTACTCCTTTTGACGTTCGCCGCCAGCTTTTTATTTGTGTCCAGCAAATTTGTTTCCGAATTTACTTCTTTCATTATAGGATTACAAGATGTTCTCAGGATATTTGATATGTGTTGCTCGATTCAAGTGACCGAGAAGCTAGCTCTTAAAATAACGATATTTTATTTTTTTGCAGCGCCGGTATAGTTCACTATTTTTCAGTAATGGCGAGAACGGGCGTTTCCCCCACAGATGCCTCGCCTCTGCCTAATTTGATGGTTGTCATCATTATTTGCAACAATTGGAACTCTTCGGCGCTGCCACCCACCTTGTCCGGGTGGTGCTGGAGACACAGCCGGCGGAAGGCCAAGTTGATCGTGCCATTGCTGGCATCCTTGTCGACGCCTAGATACCGGTACGCATTTTCAAGGGCCTCCTCCCGGGGCAAGCTAAACAGATATAGGGTCAAGCGGCTGCTCAGGCGGTTGGCCACAACTGAGGACACTACACCACCAATGATCCCGCCCACCAACATGCCCACAGGACCGGCAAACGCGCCGGCGACAGCACCACCCATAGTGCCAGCCAACCCGGCGCCGACCGTCACTAGTCCATCGATAATGTTCTTGGCACACCGGGCGCCACTGATCTCACCGTGCCACCAGCGCCATATGTTGGTCACGATCTCGTAGGTCAGGAAGACACCGGCCAAGGACGTGAGGACAACGGCGCCCGTCGTCCGATCCAGGAAACCCACAACCTGATTGAGCAGTATCGACACGTGGCGGACATGCTGCAGGACCAAGGCCTGAGCTGCCGGGGATAACTGTGGCCATGCCATGGCCAATGTGCCGAACGTGGAACTCTTTGGCATGTCGAGACTGGTATCTTCTTCCTGTTTCCCGGCATCATCAATCTGATTTGGTTGGCGCGGTCTGATGCACTTCATTTCTTCGTAAAGAGCGTTCAGCTTGGTCAGGTAGCCCTCCTCTTTCTCGATCGTCTTGGTGTTGTTGATCAGATCGTCGATGTAGTTTTTCAGTGCCATCGCATTATTTAGGAGAGATTTGAGGATGGGCCACACCAGTGCGATCGGTTCGGAGCTACTCCGGCACATCCGATCCTCCTCCTCCAGGTAGTGGAGGACGCGGGTCAGCGCCTCTGGATCAGACGCGTACTTCTCAGTCAGGTTAGCCAGCACTTCCCCCTTCAGTTCTGCGGTCGGTAGTACAGGCATGTTCGACCACGACGAATTTTGTACATCCGTGTCTGGGGTGATGGCTTTCTTGTTCAGTGCCTTCACATAGGCTTGGAAAGCAGCCGGGTTATTCCTGGCATTCTTTAGGATGCGCCAGACCAGTGGAATGGTTTCTGGGTTGGCATCCCAGACACGATCCTCTTGTTCGAGTCGGTCCAGAACACGATTCAGCGTGTCGGGATCGTCGGCCAGAATGTCCATCACTCTTTGCAACACGTCGTCCTTCCACTCGGTTGATGATGTCAATGATGTCATTTCTGCACACAACGTGAAAAAGAAAAAAATAGTTTTAAACTCGCACAACGTTACGTGTCATATTGTCGAGTTATAACAGAATTATTTTTGTGCTGGGGTCAAGACTAAATGGTAATTAAACAGACATTTCCTAAGTGAGTCCAAGAGTGCCCAGATGATTATTAATTTAATTCTCTAATAAGTCCACTCTGGCGAGAATTCGAACCCAGAATCCTCAATGCCAGACTACCAAAGAGACCCATCTACTCAGTGTTGCAGAGCAGTGTGTGGTTGTCACTGGTAGTACAATAGCAGAGTGATTCTGTGTCAGCCGCTCAGCGAAACATATGACCCGCACCGTACCCCCGCCATAGGCCCCATTCGGGGCTGCTTTTGGGTACATATTGTAATTGTACGACACTCCGCATGGAGACCTATTCGCTGTGACCGTCTGCTATCCGCTGATCACAAGTCAGGAAACGCAATAGACATATTTGGCATAAGAAAATTAAAAAAGAAGACTATAAAAAAATTCCTAGAATCTTCCGTCTAGCGTAGAAAAGCCATTTAAAAGTATAAATGTTGAAGTAGTAGTATCAAACAAAAATTGGGGCCAGAAACACAACACGACCGGAGGACAACGACGGCCGAGTTGGTCCCCAGTCGAGCTCTGGGTTTTGTGGGGTTAGTCTCCCTTTTTTGTGTGACCCCAAAAGTTGTTGGCAAACTTACAGCACGAAATAAATTATTCTTAAGACGCAAAAGTTGCTAAATTCCTACCTGTAGAATTGTGCGATATTGTTGTGGGGGTGTAATTTAAAATGTCTGATACTGTAGTTGTTGACTTTCAATCCACATAGGCAATTTTTCCCCAGGAATTCTAAATTTGGCTGGTTGGTATACGGACCAGGTTATTTGGTTTTGTCGATATATGCTTTGGTTGGTGAGCGTCTTGTGTGTACATGCGGAGGAACACGAAACCGACGAATGTTCAACAGGGTCACGACCAGACAGCATGTTGTATCCTCGCATCGCATTTTATTTCTTGGAAGTTTCTGGGAAGTGTTCAAACGCTACGCTGATATTGGGCCAAGCAAATAAATAGCATTTGGCAGAAAGCCAAGTCTCTACTTGGAATTTCAGCAGGATGGGCGTTGCCGATGTTCTGAACCTTGCCCATGGTCTGATCTTAAAATATGTACTGTATATAAATCATTTTGATAAAAGTAGCTAGTCAAAGTATTATAATGTGTAGAGCGACACCAGATGGCGCAAGCTTAGGGTTGTGGATAACTATTAGATGTTTATAAAAGCGCTAATCAGTCAGGCTTGTTTAACGATAAAGTGGGGGTTGTGCCCGGGACAGGCCAGACGAAAAAAGACAAACAAGAGTTGTCGATAACTCTTCTCTTTTTTCGTCCGGTCTGTCCCGGGCACACCCCCATTTTATTTTAAATAATCCAGACGTCCCTTTCCTATTATTTTGTGATCGTTTAACCGATGCCAAGTTTCGTGAAACAATTGCATCCAACAAAAGAAATTTGTACGACTCGTCGTAGCCCAGTCGGTATTGCGTCTGACTGTGGCTCGGCAATCCCGGGTTCGATTCCCAGCACGGGCTCTCGAAAATTTCGATCCCGGGATTGGAAGTGCCCCTCGCGCAGTGCCTAAGCGCTATGAGGGGTACAAAACACCTGTAGTGCTGATGACTACAGTTGATTGGTAAAAAAAATTACATGGAAAAATATGTTTTCTTTTGTTGGATTAACTGGCGAAATAGTGTTACGCTTGAGTAATAGTCTACACCAGCTAGGGCTTCGAAAATTCAGGTGATGTTAATTTCGACGTCAAGCGTTTCACTCATTTTAAATCCCGACCCGACAACATGTATGTTGTAATGATATGACGACCCCAAGATTCAGCAAATAGTAAAAAATTTAAAAGTGATCATCAATAATTATTTTAGTTTCGTATTTATTGTCGACAAATACTAAATTTGAATGTGGCCCACTTGAAATGTTACATGTGAATTAACCACGCATTTGCGAGTTCATTTTTTCAATTACTTGAAGCTCCAGAAGTGAATTTTATGGACCCTCGCATTGTTTTAAGCAATATATGAGGGCCCATCAAAAAATTATTGCAATAAAACATTTTTTTTCGCTGCTTATTTTCAATTGTTCCGATTGACCAGTCAAATAATAAAAACGAAACATAACAAGTTCAAGTAAAAATTAGAAAAGTGTTTAATGGAAATTATCAAGTCTTTCACACGGCAGCAAAATTTGACTAAAAAAAACAGATTTAACATAGAGTACATGTATGTACAGTATATGATACAAAGAGCGATTGAGTTTAAGGTCCTGCTGATACGTCCAAAATTACAAAGTCTTTCAAGTAGCAAAGAAAGACACTGAAACCGACATTTCAAGATTCAGATTATATAACCGAGCGTCTCAATTTATCTCCAGAGTACCTAGGTGAGTTTGGGGTGCTGGGGTTTGGATGATCCTTTTGTGGACGCAGGACGCTCCATCAGTTGATGTGTTGGCCTCTGGCAGCTTTGATCACTGCCATGTTCACTTGAAGCAGGTGGAATTTTTCGTTGCTGCCGCTGGGCTTATCGGGGTGGCACTGGAGGCACATCCTATGGAAGGCCTTATTGATTTCTTCGTCGGTGGCTTTCGGACTGACCCCGAGAAACTTGTAGGCGTTCTCCAGCGCCTTCGTCTTACATTCGAAAAACAAACTCTTCAGTTTCTCAGCCAGCCAGTCGACAGCGGCCGCCGAGATGACCCCCACCACGATGCCACCCACCACTGCCCCGATGGGTCCAGCCACAGTGGCCCCCAAAGCGGTACCCGCAATGGCGCCTCCCACACCAGCCGCAGTCGTGGCAAATGACTGCACGATGTTTGCCACGCAGTAAGCCCCAGTGATCTCGCCACGGTTCCAGCGCATGATGGTATTTATTGTAAGAGTCATAGCACAGGTAGACTGCTGCCAGGCCTACCGTGATTTTAGTGCCGCCGAATCTAGTCACCATCCCGCTCACGTCGATTAACTGACGAGTGATGGCGTTGTTGGGAACTAGTCGCGGAATCAGTTCTAGAACCTGGGCCTGGGTGCTGGTCGGCAGCATGGACCAGGATCTGGCCACGCCGAGTAGCGCAGCCCTGCCCGCCTCGTTGAGACTAGAATGTGGAGTTGATTGGTTGACTGCCACCGTTTGTGTCCTGTTCAACTTTCGATTCTCGTAGAGGGCTTCCATTGAGGCTCGAAATTGATCGTCGTTTTCAAGCGTTTTTGACTGCTTGACCAAAGCCTCGGCGAACACCTTGAAAAGGTGATCCTTTTGCATGAGTGCTTTTAGAGTGTCCCAGTCCGACGCGTTGGCATTGGGCCGGTCGAGGTAGTGGAACACCCTCATTAGTGATTCCACGTCTGCCTGGAAAAGTGCGACCACCTTTGCCCGAATTTTATCTTTCCAGTCGAGCGATAACGTCGACTGACTACATGAAAGCGTAAAAATAATGTGAGCTTTTTTACATTTATTATGTTTGTGCCTACTAGCGGCAGATTAGTCTGTGGAAGCGAAAGTCCTCTTTTTAAGATTTACTCGTACACATTTTCTCAATGCAATGATGATGCAAATGTGATCTTCGGTAACTGAAGAAATGGTAACAAATTGCAATATTTTTTTCGTGATTTAGTCAATATTAAACAATTATTCTAAAAGATTTAATAAAATTATGTGCATTAAATAAATGAAAAAATAATAATTACGTATTATTAAAATTAGTTAATCTATGCAGCTGTGTCAGAATCATTGCTGTAATTTTTATAAGCGAGAACCCAATTTGATTCCTACCTGTCTCTGCTTTCTACCAAGCTCAATGCGTATTTCTTGAATGCTTCTTCGTAACTCATGACAGCCCATAGATTTTGCCACACTGAAGAAATTGTTTCTGGTGAACTTTCGTCCAAGAAACGAAGTATTTTTACTAGTACATCGGACTGAGACTCGAAAAGTTGGACAATCCTATTCCTAATTTTATTGATTTCACCCGATGATGCTGCCATCGTTTACCTAAACAGGATTTGTCAAAATCACTTTTTGAACATAATTGCGCACAACTGCTAATTGCTAGCTATATCACCATTTGTTTTTAAATGTGATGTTTAACAAATTTGTTATCAAAAGTATCATACAATAACCGTTTGCATTAAATACGAAAACTGACGTTTATTCGTGTTGGGTTGGATGCCAAGTAAGCAAAGACAACCTCTTGAATATTGATATTTTAATTAAGAAGCGGCCCAACTGACCGCAATAAAATCACCACATTATGGTCATATACTGTACATGCATGCTATTCGAAGGTTTTAATAAATGGAATAAATAGTTGATCCAGGATAGAACTGAAGGCAAGAGACTAATCCATTGCCGAACTTCAATTAAAAATTCTTGTGAAAATATATCTTCAATCTCTTTTCACCCAGTGATGCCATGGTCCATCTTATAAAAAAATAATAACTTACCACAACAGTGCTGACTATGGCGTTCAATTGTTACCCAATGAGCGCCCGCGTTTCACTTTGAACTCCGTTGAAAACGGTTACTGGTTTTGAGGAATCTGGAAAAAATTATATATATTCACATTTGTGATGTTTCTGTTTCACGGCGAAATCTAAAGATGGCGGCACGGTAATGCACATTGAGTGAGAAATACTAGCAACACGTCACCCATACATGTTCGTGAATTATTCAAGTGCTGCTCTGTAACGACGGAGTAAAACGATTGAATAAAAATTTCAGTCTGCATTTACGCTTTCGACAGTCTGTCGCACATTACGAACCGGCATTATGTGTGGTGTGGCAGCTGTAGTGCAGTGCACAGTGTGACGTGTGTGTGTTTGCTGCAAGCCACGCTTGTATTTCTCGGAAGCTTCCGAGAAGATGTGCAGTGCTGCGCCGGGATTGGTGGAAGTGAAAGTGACACGATGAAGTTTTGCTTGCCCACTGGGTAAAAAATATTGTATTTGAACATTCCTATCTGGGATATCATTGACGTCTGTGTAATGTATGCTTATTATTTTTTTTTAGCTCAAAACTGATACAGTTTAGACTGAATGAGTCAAGTGCTTCTAAACGATACGAGACATGATGCTATTTGATATTTGCAATACAGTTTAGATGAAGATTTCTAGTCTTCGCTTCACGGTGATGACTGTAACTTAGCGTCATTGTTCATCAAAATCCAAGTTTCATCGTTGGTCTAATCAAAATTGTTACTGATACAGTTTAGACTGAATGAGTCAAGTGCTTCTAAACGATACGAGACATGATGCTATTTGATATTTGCAATAC
>JAQGBY010006212.1:0-13467 GCA_034698785.1 Mycogona germanica
TGGGTAATCGGGTGTGCGGGTTCGATTCCCGTCCAACACTCAGAGCCCAGTTGACATGTACTAATGATGCGCGTGGCCTCCAGTATCAAATTTAAAGAAAGATATTTTCATTTTTTACAATTTTATCTTTTAAATGTAAAAATTTGTAATTTTGAACGAAAAGTAGGATTTTTCGTGTCGGGTTCAAAGTTCAAAACTCTTATATTTAGGCGTTTAGTTCGATGAAGTTGGTCCTAACAACCGATAACAAGAGAGATAATATATCAAATGGCCACGCTACAGATTTAAACTCACGCATGTGTTTGACCAAAACAAAATAACATTTAAGCGGAGCAAAACGTGAAATGATCCAAGCTAAATTGCAAATAAGGTTTACAGCTTGGTTTACACTAGAGAAGATTTCAAATTTTGCTCCATCATAATGTCATTTTGTTTTCTCCAAACACCTGCTTGAGTTTTAAATCTCTAGCGTGGTCATTTCAAATCTCTCATTGCATGCCCTCGTAAGACCAAAACAAAATATCATACGTAGAGCAAAATCGTGAAATTCATCTAATGTAAATGACACTTAATTCATCCGTGGCCGAAAGTATCTGGACATATTGATGTAATAGTGGCGTGAAAATAGCGTTGTTGGCCGCCAGAGGGCGTCACCCAGCAGCTTTAGTGTGGCGGCGTATGTTTACGCATACATTAATGCGCTCGTATATTTGAGAGCGGGTGTAAATACAGGGATATTTTTGGATTGGGGAGAAATCGTATTCAAATTAAGGCGCAGCTGGTGTGTGGCTGGAAAAATCTCGACCGGAAAATCACATAGCCGCACTCGGGATTTGTGCGCATGTATATATATGCACATGGACGTGTGGGTCTGAATACGATTAGGCGAGTGTGGACCAGAATGCCCTTACGAATAATCGCTCGCGACTGTCGGAACTTACGCATCGAGGTTGCAAAAATTTAAGTAGACACACAAAAATATTAAATTTTACATTTCCCTAATTGTTCAATATAAAATAAATTATTCGACAGTCTTTTTCGAAATCCAAAATGCTTGTAATTTCCCAATTCAATATTTCCAGATTGCCACAATGCCATATGGAAACATAACTTATTAAAAAGCTAAGATGTTCAATTTGGTAAACTTGTCCTAAGAGGCTCTAAAATCTTGAAACTAAATTTCTTAATAGTATCTATAAAAAAATAATCCTGAAAGTTCGGATTTTCTTGTTTCTTTTTCTCTTTAATTTGTCTGCATCGGCGTTTACTTACGAACAGCTTAACGAAATCGAATAACAATTGAGTTGTAGATAGTTTCGCAAATTTGTAGTCGAGTGCAACTTATTTCAGCTCTCGATTTTGAGTATTTCTCGAGATATGAGCCGTTGAAGTTTGAAGCATTGCCATTAAAAAGGGAAATTCCAAGATGGCGCTGTCTTCGCTCTCACGTGCGCCAATCACGTGCTATACCAGTGATGCCAGCGACATTGGCCACACAAGATCCCGAATTTCTAATTATTATTCTATTAATACCTCCGAGTACAATTTCACAAATGCGACGCAGCGACAATCTCCACATTCTAGCACGGAAGGCTTTTATGGCCATATGCGCGTCGACATGCGCAAATCCACGCGTCGATGGATCCATAGGATCCGGCTGAATTTCATTTAAAAAGTGCACAACAGAGTCTTCTTCGCACTGATGTTGCCAATCCCTACAGCAGATATCAGTCGGGCAGTGATTTCAAAATATCTGATTTATCATTTGAAGCGATGAAACTTAACTGATATATTCCACACTTTAGTAGTAATTTATGGTAATAAACTATTTTATAACTCAAATTGTCTGAAAACGGTCTTACAACTATATTTAACCGAAAATATATTTAATTGTTTTTATTAGCTGAACAAATTTATTTTTTATTTTACAGCTTAGATCGATCTAAATTCATTTTGCTGTTAGAAGGAGGGGCTGCCTAACGTAAACTCTGTAAAAGTGAATAACTTAATTTCAACCTTGAAGACCTTTCTTTTTCAATAATTGTCTTTAAATCGTCCGTCTCGGTGTTTCCTTACGAACGGCTAAACGAAATTGAATTAAATTTGAGCTATAGATAGTTCCGCAAATTTGCAGTCAAATTCAACTTATTTCACATCTCCATTGTGAGTATTTCTCGAGATATCAACTGTAAGAGGATCTTAGTTCGTCGCATAGTTCGAACACCCCTCCCTACCTAGCTGAAAGCACTTCGAGATTGCCTAATGAGACGGAGGATAATCAACGCTCGATAGACGCGTATGAAAAACGAGCTCATTAAAACTTTTTAGTGGAAACAGGCTGGATGGGTTCGCGTCACTTTTTCTTTCATCCGCTTCTCAGAGGACCATTATTTATCGCATGGGGTTGCTATTCTCCGCCACCCAACACTCATTATACAGATGCGCTATAGTATAGAGACTATTGATAGCCAGATAACCACTGGAACTTTCAAAGACCATGTCTTGAGCAAATGGCCACGTCAAATCTTGAATAGGCTGCACACAAAAAAGAATGGCGGACCCTTGACTCGTTTTGGTGTCTTTGTACTCTGAGGCATCAGCCAAAATTGAAATAGTCAGTATCGCCGCTTGGGGAGCCAGTAGTACCGGTACTGGTAACGCTGTCTCCTCTGGACAAATAAATGTGGTCAAATTTAGCGACAAAATCATATTGGCTACTATTTTTGAGAAATAACGGCCGCAGGTTTCAGACGTCAACATTTTCGTGTAGTAGTAGTTCAAAGTTCTTGGTTGTTTTATGAGATTGTGCAAATACATCGACTTATGCTTTCCACTCAGTCTGTTGATGTCTGTGATTCAGCACGTTCCATTTGCGACGAGTTGAAGCAACTGCTCGGCAGATGGCGTTGACGTTGTATTAGATGTTCGCATATGGGCGTAGATCACGATCGGCATTGTATCTCTTAAACTTGCTGCTTTAGCGCAGGATAGCGCCAAGAGTTAAAAAGCGCTGGAGAGCGCTAAAACGAGTTAGTTAAGCGCCGCTTAAAATCGCTGTGTGACGTCGGTTTCCGCTGCGCTGCATTTCCGTTGTGCTGCATTTCCGTTGCGCTGCATTTCCGCTATGTTGCATTAGTTCTAAAACATACACCGCTAACTTCGAAAAAGACTCTTGCCTCGTCAAAATACGATAGTTCGTGGTTTTGAAACTGGTAGCTACTCAAATCGATAATGTAAGTGACTATCGCCCATCCCCAATATCCTTCGTGGCAGGATGGCGCTACTACACCCCTGTGTTACACTCACCTTGTGTTTGGCAGATTCCAAATTGATCCGCAGGATTCCCATGCCGTTGAGCACATATTTCATGGACGAGACGAGATTGTCTAAGACGGTGGGCCGAAAACTCTGCAACTCTTCCGAGGTGAATCCATCATTATGGATTATTTTCATCTGCTTGACTAGAGTGCTTTTCCCACTCTCGCCGGCACCTTGGATGTGGAGAGAAGAGAGAAAACGAAAAATATATAAAATTAGATTATTACACGGGCACTGCTGCTTCTCTACTCCCAGGGTCCGTGGTGGGAGGTGGCAACAACCCTGAAACCCTGAATAGATGGATGGTGGGGGGAAGGATGAGGATGGCAAGGGGGGAGGGTCGATAAGTGTTTTTTATAACTCCCCAGCGGTCTGCAAGCGAGGCGATTCAAAAATATATAAATACAGTGTCGACACAAACATGGGTTAGGGAGGTCGGTTGGATCGAAGAATGTTCACAAGGTGGGTTGGTTGGAGGGGTAATGTGGCTGGGAATTCAAATATTCAAGGGGATTAAAGTCTAGAGTGGTCTGTAGCGGTGGAAACGTGGTACACCTGTATAGAGATCTCGGCCATTAGTTCTGCCCTGTACTTAAGACGCCATCTAGCGAGAGACTCCGTGACCCTGCCGCACTAAGACATGTCTTGAGACTCGGCACCGTTAGTCGTTGAGGATACAAGGTCAGAAGAACGGAAGTTCCAAAGTTCAGGGCCCTTAACAAAAAATCCTTCCAAGGTACTGTAGAATTTATTTTTCTTCTTATCTTCGCTGTACAGCTAGGTGGCGCTCATTTCGCCGCTGGACCACAGACAAGTGTCAGGACTTGCTATTGAAATGCAATACTTCAATTGGATTTACGCATGTTGCACCGAAGGGTGGCAATCACACAATGCTCTCGCGCATTGCGGGTTTGCCATCATTGCAAAAGCAATAGGTTTGTCACCCGTAACTCTTACACCGATAAATTCAAATTTCTTGTTTCAAATGTTAAGAAATTGTTACAATTTTTCATTATTTCATAATTTTTTTATTTGTATTAAACGTAAAAATGAAGAGCATTAGGGTTTACAAAATAAGTCGCCCTTAATTATAATTTTTGACGTCAGCAGTGCAGATGAGACAGAAATTATATCAACAGTTTTTCGCCTAATGTTGTTGAAAAATCCCCAGAAATTCAGGAAAAGCAGAAAAAGCAGGAAAAGCAGGAAAAACAGAGCATATAAAGATAATTCTCTTAACTTCAAAAGCAATTTTTCACAAAAATAAATTTTTAACACTCCAGCACAAGAACACTGAAGGATTTTAGGTCTTAGAAAGTCAACGGTCTTACTTTTTTCTTCCGCGAAGAATGGAACCAAAAACTTCAACAGGCTTACCGCATTCTATGAATTTTGTTCCTAGACAATTAGGAGAGTTGAGAAAAGCTCTCTGGGCACTGCAGCGAAAAAATGTCAAAGTACTCATAAATGTTCAACTATGGATGTAAATTATGAACTCGAAATAAACTTGCCAACGATGGAAGAATCAAACCACAGTACAAAATTAACGGAACATGTTATCGGTATCACATTCACGGCATACGAAATAATCCAACTTCAGTCGAGGATTGTAACCCCTGATATCGAAACCGAATAACTTCTATAAACACAAACAATATCGGTAAGTAATCTACTAGTCAAAATAGCAACCCCATGTAGCGACAATCCAAGATGCCCGATTCCCCGCGATACATAATTAAATCAGGTTTGAAACAAACAAATGAGGTCCCCAGTGAGGTTTTCGTTTCCATCATCCGCATTTAGAATTTCAAAATATTTTGATTTGCATACATCTTTCTTCAAATTCGGCTGAAACTACAGTTGA
This sequence comes from Mycogona germanica, assembly GCA_034698785.1. Classification (NCBI taxonomy): domain Eukaryota; kingdom Metazoa; phylum Arthropoda; class Diplopoda; order Chordeumatida; family Chordeumatidae; genus Mycogona; species Mycogona germanica. The sequence goes on from JAQGBY010006212.1 coordinate 5,183, forward strand.
GGCTGGCAAAGGGCTAAGTAACGGCCTAGAGTCTGAATCAATTCTAGGTGATCAACAGGACAAAAACACATTTTGACGACCGAAATATTTGATAAAAATATGAAACATTATTTTCATTCAAAAATGTTACTACATTTTCCTGTATTTTCTAATTTAATGCGAGATTTTATTAGAAAAATGTTTGTTTTTTCCACCGCAGAATGCCACAACATTGGCATCATTGGCACTTTCGGATTCGGTCACATTGAATACTTGAGCGCACTCTGGTGGCAATCGGTGATACTTTCGTGTTAATGTCAGCCCCGATGGGGATCACCATTTTGAAAACACATGCGCAACTAGCGGTGATCGATTTATTGAGATATTTGTTAAGGAGGTCCACCAGCGTTTCCGCCCAAAACTACCCCCAGCCTAGCCCTTTTGCCTAGCCTAGGGCTCTTTAGCGTGTACTTGATATCGTGCAGATATGGGGTCACACTTACTTCCATTACGAAGGAAGGAGTACATGTAGGAATTTATCTCGCCAGAGCAATTCCGAAGGTCTCGGTCGGGAATCGAACCCTTATCACGAGAACAGCAATTCTAGACGTTAGCCACTATGCCACGCGCGGCCCATTAAGCGTTCCCAGCGCTCCTAGCGGTGAATCGGGTTTTGGCGGACATTGCGACTTAAAAATTGGGGCCGGGCAGCATCTGTTCAACAACGAGTTGTGCGCCATCAAATGACAAAAAAATGAAAATAAAAATCGAATTGAATTATAACAATTATTGTACGATAGAAGAACGTAACTTTTGAGGGAAGTTGCGGCCCACTTCCGTTTTCGCCGGATAATTTCCAACAACGAGGTGTCCTGATTTGCGCGCGCCAGTTGGCGTTGTCGCGTCTGTCGTCTGAGGACCCGACTGCGGCAACCAGCTCTGACAAACTGTCGACTGTCACGCCCAATTGTTTTCGCGTAACCACCAAATTGGGTCTTTCCCTCCCCCTACTCCTCCTCCGTCCTCTTCATTGGCTTCGTAGACACAGGACGGGAACTCGGGAGACGTATTTACCATAGACAGAGTCACATCGTTTCGTCGTTCACGCTGGCACGAACACACACGACGTTCCGCAGCATCCCAAGACCATCCTTCCCCTCAGGACACCCTCTGGACACATCCTACTAGATCCTAAATCAAATAAATGTACGCTGCTACTGTAGAAACAAAATCCAAAACCCCAGAATCGCTGGCATCATTGGTAGCGCGTGTTTGGCGATCGAAAGTTCAGCACCATCTTGGAATTTTCCGGCGAAGCCAATTATAAATTGGGGATCTAGTGTGGCAAATGTCGCTGGCCTCAATGGTATCACGTGAGAGCGATGACAGCGCCATCAAGTGGAGACGCCATCTTGGAATTTTCCTTTTTATCGGAAGCAATGCTTCAAACTTCAACGGCTGATATCTCGGGAAATACGAAACATCGAGATCTGAAATAAGTTGCACTCGACTACAAATTTGCGGAACTATCAACAGTTCAAATTTCATTCAATTTTGTTAAGCCGTTCGTTAGGAAACGCCGAGGGAGACAGACGTGGTCTCATGAGGGCACCGGGCTTACTGCGCCCGCGTCATGAAAATGACTGAACCACAAATTAGAGAGCGGACACGACTAACCAAAGAGTTGGAGAAACAAGGAATAAAACGGATGAGGCAGCGAAAAAATATGCCTAGGTCATCAGTGCTCCGTCAGAGGACAACATGTCCTACCACACCGCCCAACCGGGCAACATCTTTCACATTTTTCTTAAGACAATATAAAGAACGAAAATAAATCGGACACAAACTAACATTAAAATGTGATCGTTATTAAAACCAGAAGTACCCAAATAGAAAATAAAATATTAATAATATAAGTTGATCAGCGATAATAATTTTGTAAACAAATAAAAATTCCTCAGAAAGGAGACGTGGACTACAAATTCCAACTCAGTTTTGAAAGTATATTAAAATGTTTTGCAAATTGTCAAAAAAAACACCGTGAATATTACATTGTAATACAATTTAATATACAAAATCTACATATGATAAGGTCGAGAATATGATATTAACTGTATTTCCTTATCACATTGGATTTACATGTAGACGAACTGTAATAGAAATATTAATCATAATATATTGGAATTTGAAAATAAGGAAGCATTTCGTTCAACTTCAGTGTTCAGTTTCTGCAGTCGAGAAATTCTGTTTAGGCAAATTCTGTTAAACATCTACTTCGACCAAATACCGAATTTTAAGTTGAGAGTAAGCAACAACACCAGCGACGTCTCCTATAGAAATTCGCGAATATTTAACGGGTGCGTTGGCTCTCTGAAATCGACATGAATTGCCAGTCGAAAGTTGGCCAGTTTTCAATAGCGTCACATCGTGTTTAAAAAATGGTTTTGTGAACTCCAGGCGGATCCGGTGGCACTTGAGACCGGGAAGTGCGTGTTGAGTGCATCCCGATAATCAATGTGGCAGACGGCCAGAATTTGCATGTCGCGACCGCCTAGACCGACATTACAAATGACGTCACACGCCTACAGTATATATATACACGTACTGTGTGGGGCCGTGAACTGTTATGGGGCACATACCCCAATTGTGCTCGCATTCATAATACAGGCTCCGTCGTGGATACATGCTCGAATGTTGGCATTCCTAGCGAGACAGTCGCATAAAACTCAAGTCGATTTTCGTTTTGTCTTTCATTCGATCGCTCTAACCAGGTCTATGTACTCGAATGAGGGTTGCCCGTAAAACAAGTGACTAAAGAAGTAGTTGAGGCTGCATTTTCGAAACGGACGGAATTTTTAGACGCGTCAACGTGTGTGTTTAGTAGTTGAAAGTCAACGATTTCTACATTACTTGGTGATTTTATGGGAATTCGTGCAAATTCATCGACTTCTATTTCACTCAGTCTATTCATGTCTATGATCTAGTTGAGTCGACGAGTTGAAGCGACTGCTCGGTAGATGGCGTTGGCGATTACTTATAGATGTTCGCCTATGGGTGTTGATCACGATCGGCATTGTATCTCATCAACTCGCTGCTTTAGCGCTAAATCGCGTCTTTGAGTTGAAGCGACTGCTAGGCAGATGGCGTTGACGAGTTGGATTAGATGTTCGCATATGGACGTAGATCACGATCGGCATTGTATATCTTTAACTCGCTGCTTTAGCACTAAATCGCGTAGGTTAAACGACGCTCAGAATCACTGAGTGACGTCGGTTTCCGTTGCTAATGTTCTTACACCGTTTGAAAATGTTTGAAATGGATTCAAACATTTGTTTTTTCAAAGCAGAATTGTTTTTTCAAGGATTGCACATTTCGGTGATTGGCATTGATTCGATTATCGCCGCTAGTATCGCCAAATTCCAAAACATGAAGTTATGATTGGAACGATTAAAGATCGATGGTTTTTGACAGTGAAACAGTAAAGAAAAATATACGGTTTGATTAATTCCATGCCCGACCCGTAATGGATAGAGCAGACCCGGATTGAAGCGGTCCCGGTGTAAGAACGACAGCATAAGAACGAAGTGAAGCTAATTTTACACGGCACACACATACACGCGTAGCAATCCCTTTGGGGAATTCGCCGGGATGGTAAACCGGATCAGGATAGGGAAGAGGAGGAGAGACGGGGCACTAGCAGAAAAAAATACAACACCACCTTTATACCCCCCTGAGCTGGGGGTAGGGTAGGTGGGGAGGGGCGGACGTGAAGGAAGACGTAAGAGCAACGATGATTAGGGACCGGATTTCAAAGTTTTATTTACACATATTATTAGGCAAATATCGGTTATCTAAAGATTGTTTGAAATCGATTGCATTGACTAAGCGCACCAAATAGAAGACTCCCGAAAACTTAATATATATTGCAATAACAATTATTGAAAATTACAAATTCCTGTAGAAAATATGCAGAAAATTTGTTCACGACAAAATTAAAATACTTAGGCTGGAAGGATGAAGGGTCATTGGAAATTATTCTTTCTGGATATTGAGATAGATCAGGTGAAAAATACGGTGAGATGAGTATTTTTACAGAAAATTATTCTAACCAATTTCGAGATTCACTTAATCTTAGAAAATATATTTTCAGTTGCTCGGCAAATTCTGAAATATTTGGAGAAGAATTCTTAGTGAAGGGGGATTGTCTTTAAAAGTTCGTTATTTCATAATAAGGGAAATAAATATAATTAGAAAATTTTGGTATTTGAATGGAACTTTCTGGCACCTACACATGGGGTGTCCTTCCTCCCCCTCCCCCATTGATGATGATGATGGTGATTGTATCTCACGGGAGGGTGGTGGAAACGGCGCATTGCATGCCGGTTAGGGTGTGTATATATGTGTGGGGGTGACGGGAGTTTCGAACATCGGACACCGCGCAGCAGCGCCAAATTTTTTAAAAGGGCGTGACAACGCCAATTATCGCGCGAACGACAGAAACTGGGCTAATGCCCAAATTGCATTGAACCACCAACGCGTCGATGGCGTTAACATATGGAGAGTGAAGCCAATAGACACACGGGACGCGTAAGGCCGATTCACGATTGGAAAACTGCTCGGCGACAAACACAGGGTTTCTCCATTCAAGGGAAAGAAAAATACCACTGAAACACTACTTAATGTCAATAAAAATTCAGCATTTAGAAGTATGGACGCTGTATTGGCATCCAACAAAGTAACCAGAACAACATCCCTCTAGAGCGCGGTTTACACTGGGAGACAAGCGAGAGATCGGCTCCTCTGCAACCTACGCTCCTTCAAGCAAAACTCCATTCACACGCCGTTGTAATATTTGCTAAATAGATGGAGCTGATGCATGAAAACTGAGCGCTCTTGTTGTGCCATTGGCGCTGATGGAGAGCGGAACGGAGCCGTGAGTGAGCGCACAGAAGGCGCTCAGTAAACGGATCCCATGCGAGGCTCCCATCGCAATAGAAACATTTCTATTCGTGATGGAAGCGACAAACGCTCCATGGAGCCCGCTCATCGAAGCTCCCCGTTTTCTCTTTACACCTAAAAGTAACATAAAGTTGCGATTTTTTCGCTCTTATGCGACGAAATGAAAACCAGCCGGAGAAATATTCTGTAATTGGAAAAGTTCGTTTGGCGGCCAAAAGATGGAGCACCGTTCGTCGCCCTTTGTGAACGCGGCCCAACAGCCACCGTCACCACAAAAGTGGGGCGCGTCACGCGTCATATCCGCCGATACACCGTGACGCGGTCTCGAATTATAGTCACTTGAGCACTTAGCAATTTTCAATATGCGCAATGCTTTTAGCCCCAGCCCATAACCAATTTACGCGGCGCTCCGCAACAATAACAAAATATGGAGTCCTAACAACTACCTAACCCCCAAAACACCCCTCTTGCCCTCTTTGCACCATCTCTTACACCTCAACAAAGGACTTTTTGGTAACAATTCGCGCAAAAGACGGCGGCGGTGATGGCAGTGTGAGCGGAAATGGGGACTCGAAAGTGAGGAAGTGTCCTGAAAATCGTTTGGAACACACTGAAGACTGAATGCGATGTGACGTAATTGTTTTTCGATAGTACTAGTGCTAGGTCGATGTGTACATGAGATAGCGTCACCATCTGCAACTTAAATTATAGTAAACCTTTGGACAATTACAGTTGAAACTCGAAACAGTTATTAGAGCCCTCTGGTGGCGCTCCAGGAAATCGAATTGTTCGTTGCATTTATAGAACTTCGATGATCGGATAAGTATCGCAACAATTTTACAAAAATGAAAACCCTCTAGCCTTTTTTATTTCTGAGAATCCTGCCGGCCCCACACACACAAAACAATGACCAACCGCTACTTGAATAGTAAATCGTCTCCCCCAATTCGTCATGAAATATAGAATAACCTTGCAGTTCTTCAAATTACATAGTCGAAAATAAAATGTTACGAGACAGTCGTATTTCAAAAAGGCGAGACCATTAAAAACCACCAGTTTTATGGATTTTCGCGGCACTTTCGAGAAAGACCATAAAAGAATTGGAACAATTTCTCTTTGCTGTGGAGGCTGGCGTGAGAATTGACAGAGAAAAAATTTACCACCTTTCATATTTTTTTTTATTCCTCCGATTTTACAATTTTTCCTTCTGCCACGGTGTGATGTAGAAGTAGACCGACCTCAACCTAACCTAACAAAAAATTCAAAACGGAAACTTTCAAATTTTTTAATCAATTGTAAAGACGCTGAATAGTTGTGACGTTCCTTACAAAAAATGCACCTACTAAATTAAAACTACTTATATTTAGACGACCTAGTCGGTTACACCTGTTTAAAATTTCAAGACATTTATGGTGTCTTAATTTTCCAAGATGGCAATGTACAAAACGCCATCTTGTTTTTAACTAAAATAGACTTAAACTATATTCGTTGCCGAGTTTCTAATTACAATTACAATATAATTGTAGCTATCCCCACCGTTTTAGTTAAAATAGACTATTAAAAATTTCACATTTATCAATCTTATCAGCAATGATACCCACAATATCTAAATTTGGATGTCCCGTGGACGTTACTGATGTGTGCTAAAAAAATTATTTGGATTTCACTTTGTGTTTAACATAAGAATTGCTAAAAGAAAACCACGTCTAGACAATAATTTAGTGACGGTGCATAGCAAAATTCAATAGCGCATATTTGCTAGGCAACGTGACAATGACATTTGACATTCTAGTCGTGTCTAGACAATTATTTACTGGAGATGCATTCCAAACCTTAATTGCACATATTTACTAGAATTAAATATTTAAACTATTCCAACAAGATAGAAGTATAGTTTGCGATACGAGAAGAAATTGAATTTTATGTACAGTATTTGTTAAGTGGCGTTTACACCCTAAGAGATCGGTTTCTAAGGAGCTCCAAAGGAGCCGATCTTCTCCGGTGGCGGGAGATGGGAGCTCCAACGCCAACGACCAACGATAAAACGATAGTCTTAATTTACACAAAATGGAGTGATTCAGTGCTCCATTCACACGCCGTTGTCATATTTGCTCAATAGATGGCGCGGCTGCACGTCAATTCACTGAAAGTATTTGTGAGTAGAGGCGCTGATGCGTGAAAACTGAGCGCTCTTTTTGTCGTGCCATTGGCGCTGATGGAGAGCGGAGAGGAGCAGTGAGTGAGCGCACAGAAGGCGCTCAGTAAACGGATCCCATGCGAGGCTTCCTTCACAATAGGAACATTTCTTGTCGTAATGGGAGCGAAAAACGCTCCGTGGAGCCAACCCTCAAAGTTCCGATTTTTCTGGTTTACACCTAAAAACAACATGAAGCAACTATGAAAACCGAAAACGCCACTCTTGTATATCGAAACAAAAATTGAATGAAAGAAACACCAAGAATCCGGTCACCCAATCTCCCAGACATGTTCTTCTACTGTAATGTAAAATAAACCCCGAAAATGAAATGCTGAACATGAAAATCCGGTCTCCCGGTGGTGATGATCACCATTTTGCCAGACTCGTTTTTATCATCGCTGATCATGTTTGCCAAAGTGCAGGTTCACAATGGAAGGCATTACAATGAAGAGACGGGGGAATAGAAAATCGGTACAGCGTACTACTGTACTACCTATACCGTAGACTCTCCATCCAAGTCAGCACACACACACACTGAATTCTTTTGCTTTTGGCGACAATGCACCTTTGAAAAAGCCCACGGAATAGAAAACCATTACGTCGATAAAATCAACTATCCCAAAACTGGCTATAACCATAGGAGAGAGAGCAAATGTGTTAAAAGTACGGTGCTGTACTCTGCTGATTCAATGCATCGAGGGCGTTCACCTCCACCTAGGTCCACCCTGCGAACAAAACCACCTTGAGTCTACAACTACTCAATCACCAGCAATTGAACTTTTATTTAAACTCTGAGACATAGTGTGTGTCTGTCTGCTTCGTGGAATCTACGTCTGGGAACACGAACAGTTGATTGGATGAATATGATGAACATTTTCGATGTCAATTTTGTAGAGTTCGCATTTCTTTTTAACGTCATCCAGACGCTTTATTGTGTTAACCTCTATTTAGAGAATAATAAATAACGTGTTGTGGCCCGGGACAGCGCCGGACGAAAAACAAAGGACGATGACGACTTTGTTGTCAATTGCAGTGGTTCTCAGTTAGTTTATCCTTATTTGAATAATAGAGATAATTTCACGAGACAACCAAGCAAACCAGATAACAGTTCCAACCAAGCAAACCAGATAACAGTTCCAACCAAGCAAAC
>JAQGBY010006213.1:0-13466 GCA_034698785.1 Mycogona germanica
TGTATCTCCTGGTGACGTCATTACAGAGTATAGCACGTGAAAAATTAGTTACTTCACATTTAACGTTTGCGTTTATCCCGTGTAAACGTAAAATAGCCGGTAAATTTAAACAATTAATTTTTTATTTCATTGGTGGTTGGTGGCCCGGGCACCCTTCTTGTAAGTTATAATACGGACTTACAATACTTGTGCTGCCCTCTGTCGGTGCTATACAAAAGCCTTGGGTAACGTCACCTTTATCTTTACCTATCTATAGTTTCTCATACGAGATTGCATTTTTGCACTCAACTCGAAAATTGAAGGGGAAAATCGATTTACACCACTCTGACTTTCACCACTTCAGAGGTGCCACCACACTTTTATTGTGATGGGGACTGTGTAATCTACAATAAATAAATTTAGGGCGGAATTGTCAATGTACGAAATCAGATAATAATTTTTGCGTGTAATTTATCGAACGCTTTCCTCGTATTCCTCCCATGTAAACGTACTGCAGGAGAGTTGCCATACTTTTTCATCCACCCAAATGATTCTCTTCTCATTTTAATCGTTCAGTTCATATATATATGAGTAGTAGATTGGATTATTGAAACGTATCCGAAAGACGAGCCGTTATTTTTGCAGCTTCATGAAACAACGAAAACATTCATCCAGACTTTGAAGTGCGTTAATTGATGCATCCCTTCCTCCGCCCTTCCGTCCACTCTCCAACCATCTGATGGCAACGGCTGCATACACATACACACACATACAAACCCATTTGTCCTCCAGTCATCATCATTGGTTTTTATTGTTGTTTTTTATTATTGTTTCTCGTGTCCAGATGTTCCGGTTTCACTGCCTGCAAATTTTTGGTCTCCGATTTGGTGCCGCGGGACTGTTACGGCGCGGGAGTATTCGCTCTCACCTATGGATGCGCACCAGGTAAGCGTTTAACTCAATCTCCCATTCCCCCACCCCCCTGGTAGGTCCTCCCCCCCCCCTTCTGCCGCCACCGGTGCTCCCTCGAACCCTCTCCCCCTCCCCTCGTTAACGGCAATGACTTGATTCTAACGAATGGAAATTGCGTCCCAGCAGACGTGAAGGCCTGACCTCACATTTGACTTAGTGGGGGAGGAGGAAACCCTGATCTTCACATTTAGTTTGACATTGGTGAAACCAAAAACTGTCTCCATAAATGCCGGCAAATTTACCATGAAATTATTTATGTATACGCGCGAAATTGCATATAATTACTTTATCCTTCGCTGCTCGTGTGTGGAGTCTGAGCAAATCAGATTCGAGTCCTGTTAGCCCTCGTACATTAAACATTTATTGATTGGTGTGGCTGATGGGATCTGTATGTGTCCTGCCAAATTGGATTGTACCGGAAGACACAAAATCGCCTTCTATTTAAACCAACTTCAATGAACCGTATTCTTCTTTAAATCAAACAGAAATTTACAAAAGCATTGTAAAACTTAATAACTATTCTTTTTTTTAATTCACTGAAGTGTATAACACAACAGGAAGATTCTGTATCCCTCTCAGTGCTTAGGTACTATGTGAGAGGCACATTTTCACCAGTACCCCAGGATCGAATAATCGAGAGCCCGCGCGCCGGGAATCGAACCCGGGACCGTCGAACCACAGTCCGTCGCTAAATCAACTGCGCTACGACGGGTCGTATCATATTCTATGTATTAAATTAACACAATTTGCAAAAGCTGGCCCGAAAAAACGGTGACTTTTGTTTCGAATAAAAATTGGAACAGTTACAAGACAAAGACGAAGATGTACAGTTGTGAAGTACAATGATCACGGGTTCAATTCCCGGCCGGGACCTCTGAAATTGTTCGAACGAAAGAACTTCCTACGCGAGCCTTCCTTCGTAATGGAATTATAAAGCAAGTGCTGCCGTCAGTGACGTAGATGAGAATCACTGACGTCATGCTAGGGAAAAGAGGCGTCGAACCGACAGAGCAGAGTGAGGGGGAGGATCAGATATGGCAGGTGCTACCGTCTGGTGGCGAACGAGAATATTGCTGCCCCCTATTGCGAGGTAATCACACAGTACTCCGGTCAGACGACCTGACGCATAAGACAAGGAAAAGAGGTCTCGAACCGACGTAGTGGAGAGAGGGGAATCAGATCTCTGATGCCGTCTGGTGGTCGGTGAAAATGTTGCTGCCCCGTGTTGCTAGGCAATCACGCGATGCACCGCATGTTTTTCTCCCCTCAAAGATCAGGCCTGCGAATTTGTCGGTGCAAACTGAAAGAAGTGTTGAGGGGGTTGTGGGTGGGTTTGGCGGGCGGACCGATAAAGGGTTTGGTCCGCCAGATGGCGCTAGCGACCACACCCTCGCCGATCCCGCTCGCGCCTGCGATGTCAGATACGGGGAAGGGTTTTTGGCGTGATTAGCATTAAAATTGCATGACATTAGGTGCATTGCAAATGAGATTACGTCGACGATAGGGCCTATAGACGACGCTTCATATTCGCCGACTTAATTGACGCCTAGAATCAGTGGGGGTTCAGTGGGTGGGATGGAATGGGGAAATATGGTAATTATGGACTCATTTGGGACACCGAGTTTGGTTCAATTTTCGGTCGGTGCCATTTTTTTTTTTTTTTTGGTTATTAATTGTTCTGCCGTGTCGTAAACACTTGTTATATATTTTTCTTTTTTATATGATGTTCGCCAATTCTGCGCCGATGCAGTTGCTGGTTGACTTAAGTTGGCTGGAAGAATGCCAGCGTTTTTCTTTTCGGAAATTCCTTAATGAAATTACTATCTTCCAATCTTGTAAAGCCATATTTTTTTCAGTGTTCAGTGTTTTCCATCACAATTGAGTTCATTGCAGTGATGCCAAACTAAAAAAACAATGATGGTGTTTACTGTATGTCCCTCGATAGCTCACCAACGGCGTTACGCAGCGCCACAGCTCAAGTTTTACGGTGAACTTAACGGATTTCGGGTCCTTGCGCTGTGTGTTCATGAGATATGAGATTAAATATTACTCAATAAAATTTAAATTAGCAAAGATCGCAGAGTCCATGGACGTCGGCGAGTGACAACTGCGAGCGTTGTCGTGGTCACATGGTGCATGGAGGGAAATTGTATATGCATGTGTCGCCATCTACCGGCATTTAGGCTAGACTGAGAGGCGCGAGGTTTGAATGACGCTATAGTTGGAGTAAATGGATTGAGTGCATGATACTTTCGAAAACCGAAATATACGTGGTTGTTGTGAATGAAAATCGCTGGTAATCAATCAATAGTTTAAGACTATTCGAATAATATTGCGAATCATTACCCCCGTTTTATGATCGTGGGCGAATTTGATTTTTTTCCCGTAAATTCTCTGATGCTCACTCGTCTTAATTAAGCACAGCAGTCAACGTTGGTTACAGAATAAAGATCGCATAAAATGATTTTTTGAATGCCAGACGTAAACCGCTCGATTCAATGATTATCTCCTAGCTCCACTCCCAAGGGGGATCCTTATCGTCTTCCTCTCTCCATCCCCTTATCAACACTCGGGCCAGAAATGGTTAGGTGTCGAGGAAGGAGGCAGCGGATATAATTTTTATTTTATATTTTGATCTGAGGACATCGAACCAATGTGTTGTAGATATCGTTTTTAAAGTTCATTGTTTGCCCGTTACCATTTTCGAAGCTGTCAATTGTAGGAGTGCCAGTGATCTTAAATTAAAAAGTGAAATGTTGTTCTCTCTTTACGTCGAAATGGCAACTTTAACAGATGATGGCGCTTAATTGGAGCGAATGACTCGTCACAAGAATCGAATCTTGATGAGCAAAAACAACTGCTACTGAGAATCTCAAAATATCATTTGACATTCAAGTAATTTTGAGCAGAGAGTCATTTTCAGGATCCATACCACTTCCGGGTATATGTTACAGACGAAGCCAGCTGGTTCTCTATTTCCCCGTCCACCCACCACCCGTTTCCGCCATATCCGATTTTAAGGTTTGGATACTCGAAGGGATAAAGGTGATCACTAATTGGGGGGGGGGGGGGCACACAGACGGTAATCCCCGAAAATTCATTCATCTTCCCATCTGCATTCCCTTCGGGGTATTGAGGGGGTGCGTTCAAATTTTTTGGTTTTTACCACTCAATTCTCATTGTAGACGATCCAACGTCACACCGCTCGCTCGAAGAACATTTCCATGACCAAGTGATATTGTGAGCTGAGCTCCAGTGAAAAATCCTCTCGGGTATCGGGTTGCGAGCATCCCTCGGCACCACCCCTTGATAACGGCATCCCCCCCTGGACTTCCCTAGCTCCCCTGCGGTGTCCGTCTCTGGTTGCCGCCTGATTGGGTACCGCTAAAGGAGATCAGAAATCGCCATTCTCTTTCTGCTCCGCACTCCCCCCGTCCCCACACCATCCGCACGGGACGAGTGTAAATCCGCAAAACACGAGAATAGCTGGGGAGGTGTGGGGGCGGAGAGTAGTCATGCGCCCTGGGTTCACTGACGCGTTCCGCCTTTGTTCGAATTGATAGGGGGCGCCCCCACAAAAACGTAACACCCCTCACCCGTCCCCCTTCAACTCTTCTCATGCGCGACCTGGGGTCACTCGAAACCTCATCAGTTGAGCAAGGATTTGTAGTTGCTCAAATTCGAGTTGCGCAAAAATACTTTTACTGACAACATTTATGGTAATGTGTCGACGTTGACTTGTGATTGTATTGTTTGAAAATGTGACGTAAACTTTTGGTTTTGTTTCGCGCCGACAGAGGGCAGCACAAGTTGTATCGGTAAACGAAATTGTATTTGAACACTTCCAGTAAAATCTCTTTATTTCTCAATTCAACTCAACGAGGGGGGGATGACTTACATCACTCTGGCTTTGACCCCATCGCTGATTGTCCAACGGAAAAGCCGCTGACATGAGATTGTGCAGCTGGACGTGAACAGGAGGAGGATTAATGGGCGGTGTCCAATTCTCGCTCACTTTTAATTATCAGTTTTTGGCAGACACTGTAAACGCCATTTTGTCTGCTGCTGACCGATGGCAAATGAAAGCATAATTTGATGGCTCAGGACAGTTAAGGGGTGTGGAGGATACGATGAGGGGGGGGGGTGATTGTGGGGGTCAACGCCGTGTGCAAATAATGGCCGGCAGGTGGGATAAAGTTAGACGCGCGCGTCGTGTCGCCTATTAAAGGGGGGGGGGGTGAGGGGTTAAGGGGGTGGTGGTGGTGATGAGTGGGCGACGGAAATTAAAACGTTGAATGGGGGTGAGACACACGCCGGGTCGAAATGGTTATTGGTGGGGTGGTGGACGAGGGGTTGCCGAATTTTACGTTAGACTAGGGCGGGGTGGACAAGAGGTGTTTAAGGGGGGAGCGTCAAGGTGAGGGCTGACCCGTTGTCCATTGTTTACCGATGCGCCCCGTTAAGCCTGACTTGATCCGACGAAAGTGACGGACATGACACGAGAGATGCGCAGATGGGGAGTGAGGAGGGAGGTGGGGGAGATGGGACGTTTAGGGGAGCTGGGGTAAATAAGAGAAGGGGGGATGGAGATAAACCTCAATTTTGTATTTGTTTGCGGGTTGTTACGGGAGTGGTGAGGTCTCTGTCCATAAGAGAGATTTCATTTGTCTGGTTGCTAGAAGTAGTTTGTGGAGTTTGAAATAAGAAGTGGGGTTGAGCGACGGACTTGTGGTTCGATTCCCGGCGCGGGGTTCTCTCGTTTGTTCGATTCCGGCGGTGCTGGTGAACATTTATTTGATTTCTAAGAATGGTTTTCAATTGTTTCTGAACTCTTTTGTCCTTTCTGCTTCGGTGCAGCCACTGACATCATCAAGTACTGCAACACCAACGTGACGGGGAGCACGGCCGAGGGATTCATCCACAATCCCGGCTATCCCAACTATTATCCCGGACTCAACAAATGCACGTGGACCATACGGTAGGTGGTCACCTGGATTTTTAAATAAATTCAGTCAAAGGGCATCGGGTATACATTATATTTTATTAGCACCTCGGACATAACCCTGCTCTCAAATTGTAAATGTATTCGTGATTTTCACGTTCCCGATTGTAGTGCCAACCCGGGTCAGAGCGTGCTGCTGTCGCTGCTGGACATGTCCATGCAGGGCATGGGGGCGGGCCGCTCGGCGGTGGACTGCGTGGACTCCCTACAGGTGTACGACGGTCCGGTCAAAGTGATGCACTCGTGCGGTACTCAGACCGATTACCTGCACACCATGCAGTCGGCCACGGACACCGTGCGCATCGTCTTCTCCAGTCGCGACGTGTGGCCCTCTCGCGGCGTACTCTTCTACTACAGAGGTAGACAGCTCAACCAAACAGTTTCCTATTTGACATTTAATTTGTTGATCTTTCTCTTATCCTCGTTCTTCTGTGTACTTGTGTGTGTGTGTAAATTTAGTGCTGGGCTGTCCGACCATTCCGGCTCCGACACACGGCTACCTGGTGTTCCGTAACGCCTCCTCCGCTCACTACATGTGCTGCGCTCGTCACGTGTTCGTGGACAGCTACCGACGCAACCGCTACCTGTACTGTCAGAATGGTAACCGCTGGAACGGCACCGTTGTCCAGTGCAGGAACGTCAAGATGATCCGGCAGTGGGGAAACAGCACCGGCGTCCACTTCGAGGAGGAGGATGAGACGCCCTTCACGAGCGAGGATCCCGTCTATCGGGTGCCACTCCAGTCGGTCAGCTTCGTCTTGGGTGAGAGAATAACTTGGGAATTGGAGAACTCAAATATTAATTCAAATTTATGACATACTTATTAATTCAAATTTATGACATACTTATTAATTCAAATTTATGACACATTGCTAAAAAGAAAATCTCAATTATAAGAGATTGACAAATGCAGAGATAAAAAATTGTTTGAAGTTTTAAAAGGTCCTAAATTTTGAAGTCAAACTCAAATTTAACTCAAATTTCAGGCATCACGTTGCTACGACTATTTGTTGCCATTTTGACTTCTGTAGTGTGCCTTGTTTGACTACTATTTCTGTCTGTTTAGATATCGTGATTCCGTCGATCATAATGGCGGGGATGATCATCAGCAACGTCATCATTGTATTGGTCATTCTCAAGATGCGCAGAAGGTGAGTTGGTGCTCTTTAATGTAAAAGTTAAATATTTAGTGGTGCGATAAGGTTAAAAATAAATGGGAAAGTTTGAAATAAAAAGGATGGGATTTGCTAGAATTCAGTTAAAAATTCTATTGCTCACAAAATGCAGATTTGTTTTAAAGCAATATGCTAAAACGAAAATTTAAAAAATAAGGAATAGACATAATTTCAATGCTTTTGTTCTCAAACCTATTTTAAATTGAAAAATAAGTGCTTAATATGTATGTGAGATTGAGTTAATGTTCACTTTTTTTGGTATCGTGTTCAGGAACAAAGGCGACGGTGAGGTAGATAATATCAACGGCACCGGAAACGGAAACGGCAATCACGTGATCAAAGCGGAAACGGAACCGCAGCCGTCGACTTCCAAAGAGAACGGGCTGGATTTGGAGAACGGCACCAAAGTGTAGCACGGTCGATAGGCTTGTCGGGCAATCGTCATTTGTCTTGACACAGAGTTGGAGAGTTTGTAATTAAATTTATTTATAAATATGATTTTTACAATATTGCGGTGATATACGTTCGTGTACTTAATGAAATTCCTGTTTAGCACTGCCCCCGTTAAAACAATATATATATATATATATACAAATGTATATATAATTATATAAAATATATAGATTATCCAGTTGTTATTTATATATAAACGTAAACTGCCAGGATAAATCTACGAGTGTGAAAGGGTGGGTTGGCGTCAGAAGCTCACACGACGATGTGGTCGATTTGACAAAGTGCTCGTAAAGATACAAAATCTAAAATTTGAACTTGAACCGTAACATTTGTCGTCATCTTGAATTTTGAGCAACTCGTCAGAAAATAGAGAACATTTTTGCACTATTTGAAAGTGTTGTCATTTTTAAAAAAATCTATCAGCTCTCTCTCGTCATATTGAACCGAATGAATTAATTTGATGGTGCTGCCCCTTTATTAAATGCTTTGGCAATCACTCAGTACACGATTGCCCGCGAAACAATCAGCGCCATCTGTTGTACGCCACACGCAACTCAAGAAGCAATTTCATGATTAGATTTCTGCCTTGTGTGATTGCTTGCTTGCTAGGGGGACCTCGCTTCTATAAATCCGCGCTTCTTTACGTGTGGTACCGCTCATTGATTATTTTTCAGGTCAAGTAAAAAATTATTTGTGATTCCAATTTTAAAAAAATATCAAAAAAATACACAAAAGGCCAACATTACAGGGTGTAAATAATAAAGTTTACCTTGTCCTTTTGTCTTCAGTAAATAGAGTGGGAAAATATTTCGGAAAATCTTGTGACCTACGTAAATTTAATAATAATTGAGTTTGTCAGGTACAGATTATATTTAGGCGTTTTTTGGCGAACAAAATGTGTGGTACACGAACATGACCAAGCAATCACTTGACGGCGTGTGGACGATGTTCGTGACGAGCGTTCGGTAATTTATTTATGCAGCAGCGGAGGGAACCTATCGATGTCGTGGACCCCTTTTTGTTAAGCAGTCTATAAACAGCTTCGCACTGACATTGATTTTTTTATCGATTGTCGCGCATCGATTGTTATTCTCGCGCAAAAACCGGAAGCGCCGCATTTCGGTGTGTGTTCAAAAACGTTAGGTTCACGGCCTCGGTGAACTTGTACATACACCTGTATATTTTTCAAGCATTTAGCCACCGACATTTTCGTGATATTTACATCTGTAGAATTTCAGCGCAATCGCCGCGGGCTATGCATTGTCATTTCTTCATCGATTGATTTCTTCTCCTAGATTCAAGACCATCGTAGATAGTTTCGTTCACCGTGTTTTTGGGGCTAACACATTTGTTTAAATATATTTTGTTTTGGTTTCGTGCTTGCGAGCGCCTTAGGAGAGAAGAGAAAAAATAATAACCCCCTCAACCGTCTCGATATTTGCTAGTTTCGTCTTTGCTAGGCTACGTCACATTACAAATCCAAATTTTGACAAAATTTGAAGGGGTGCAAGCCAGAGTCCAGAGCCCCTGAAATAAGAAAAAAGGTTTTACCAGTAGTGTTACAATTTGGTTCCGGTCCAGAGAGGTGTACGTCCTTTATTTTCTTTCTTAAATTGAAAATAAAGACATTTTACTAGACGTGTTATAATCCGGTTGCGTTGTCAATTTCGGTAGTTTGACATGCTTGATTGCGTTTTTGCAATTACTTCGAAAAATAATTTTAAATCGATTTTCTTCGCCTTTCACCACTTCATTCCTGTTACAGACTTTGAATAAATATTCCGTAACCTGGAATTAGGTGATGTGAACGGAGTTGTTGGTTGGAGATAAGTGACGTCATTTTGGATTACCGATCAGATTTTGCAACGTGTCCTTTGGTGAATTTGTATTTTCGCATTTTCAGTGTTTTCGCAAACTGTGTGGTCAGTGTTTCAATTCTGTCATTCGCATTGTGTTCTATTTAGCGTGGATGTCTTTTTTTAAAAAAGAAAAAGAAAAGAAATATCTGCTATGTCTCATTGCCTGATGCGATTTTTCCGATATTTTCTGATTTTTACTATTGAATGTTGATTTTTTAAAAAAAACGCTGTATTGTTGAGGATTTGGATTGAAAAAAAAATCGTCTACGGCTATCGAGAGACCTTTGTCATTCGATTTGAGTCAAAACTTAGCTGTCGGGTCATTTATTTGCTCGCTCCTTCGAGTTCATTGTGGTGCCAAATTTTGCAAGGATAAGAACGACCTTTTCTTATTTCTAATCGAGTGTTTAAGAAAATTGTGAGAAGGTGCCTAAATTCCCTCCATCCACGTATATACAGTGTAGATATCTAGCGAGATCGGGATCACGCGTGAAACCAGTCCTGTGTTGACCCAACTTTGGTTGACACGGGTTCGCCGGCCTTAACACATTGTCCATACCAAGAGAGCCTACCGGCGGAAAAATTAAATAAATAAATATTCGATCTCATGTCGGAGAGACCCCGCACACGACTCCAATCATTTTGAGATGTAGGGAAGGGAGGGGGGTTGTACGTGTGTGTGTATAAATGGGCTTGATGGGGTGGGTTTGATGTTTTTCAACTTGAATACGAAAATCGTTTTCTAGAGAATAACCAATTTTTTTGAGAGCGAGACACGCGTGTGAGCCTTGGGTAATTGTGATAAATGTGTATGGAATTAAATATTGGCTGTTTGATTTTTTTCTTAGTTTGTTGATGACTGTTTGCACTTCATTTTTCTGTTCGCGTTTCCTATAGAATCTGCAACAAATGAAACTGGAAATTGCATGATACCAATATAATCGATATGATCGATCTTGAAAACATCAGAATGCTCCATTTACACTCTGGGTCGTTTTGCTGCAATGGGAATTTTCGTCTTGTTTGAGCCCTAGTTACCAATGGTCAATCATAAATTTTCCAAGTATGCTTTTAGCAAGGTGCGTTTAGATATTGAACAGAATTGGTTCGTGCCATTCGTCCGTGTTTTGACAAGAAATGACGAGGCGCTCTAGAATGACAATTCCTCCATCTCAATCAATTGTGCTCAAGATTTTTGATTGTGCTTGCAGAGGGTACGTTCAACTTTTATTAAGATTCGAGCACGTGATTTGTATCGCGAGCGATAGACACGATCTTAAAGGACAATTTGCCCCACTCTCAAGCTACTTGAAGCATGCTTACATATATAATGATCGCATTCGTGGAAAGATATCTAATGTTCACGACTTTAAACTCACGTATTTGTTCGACCAAAAAGGTCGAAAGTTGGCCGAACAAATTTTAATTTCGCGTGGTTCACGCGGTTGCAAGAAAAATGTTAAAATTCGCGTAGTTCATGCGATCGCGCTTAAGACTGACCAAGCATAATTAAGCCTATAGGGTACGTTAATTTATTGAATAAAATCGACGCGTTCGTACTAGAACAAGAAAGTTCTGCTCGTTCTCGAATTGCAATTCGCCCACCTCAAATGAGCACACGAATTTCAAACACGTGCTGGAGGCAGGTGCGTTCAACATTCAATTTTGCGTGGCCATTTGGCTACGCAATCTGTATTTGAGGAAAGCGCCTGCGATCTCAAAGGCCCATTTGCCCCAATTTCAATCTCAATTTTAAAAAATCAAGTACATTTGCACGTCACTATCGCGTTCGCCGTAAAATAGAATTGAATTTACCGGGCGAAAAAATTGCCAGCTCGGTCCACCAGATGGCGATACCGACCACGCTATAGTGGCGCCCTCTGTTGCATCAGCTGCTGCGAGCTCATATGGCGTTTCCGATTCCTATGTCAAAGTCCCACTGTCGGAAGTGTGAGCGTCGTCATTCGGCGACATTCAACGAGAGAAGTGTATTTTCTATTTTTGGAAGACGAGATTTGTATTTTGAGAAAAAATATACATATACATATATTTGTGAAACAGTTTTGCAACGTATCCCCCCTTTCCTCCCTGCCAAA
This sequence comes from Mycogona germanica, assembly GCA_034698785.1. Classification (NCBI taxonomy): domain Eukaryota; kingdom Metazoa; phylum Arthropoda; class Diplopoda; order Chordeumatida; family Chordeumatidae; genus Mycogona; species Mycogona germanica. Next base: position 11,537 of record JAQGBY010006213.1, read on the forward strand.
CATGTCCAATGTAGCGAGCCTGAAATCGCAGTGGGACACTTTGAACGCGTCCGTCGATGAGGCGGTGTCAAAAAAATGGTGGTCCATCGTCGAGAAGAACTACGGAGACGCGAATCGTCGCTACCACACGATGGAACACCTGTCCGACATGTTCACGCATTTCGAGGAATTTCGACAGAAATCCAAGTTGGAAAATTCGCAGGCGGTGGCTTATTCCATTTTCTTCCACGAGTAAGTGTACCGAGAGGGAGAGATAGGGAAAGCTACAGGGGCGGAAACGCAACCCTAACCACCGATCGATAGCAGGGGATAAAATACCCTTGTCACGATGACCAAATATCCCGCATCCAAGCATGCTTAAGTAGGGTGCGTCTAGCCACTGAACATAATCGACGAGTCCGTGCTATGACGAGAACTTACTTCTCGTTCTCGAACGGCTTTTCGCCCTTTTCGAATTTGCTCGAGAATTTCACGTGCGCTGGATTGAGGGTGCGTTTCACTTTCAAATACTGTTCTGCCACAGAGCCACACAATCTGTATTTCAGGAAAACACATGCAATCTCGAAGTCCCATTTTGCCTCAATCTCAAGCACATTTCAAATGCCTCAAACACGCTCAAAAGCCGAAGGCTGCCCCTTGCAAAGTGTTCTCACTGCATTGCTCGCTACATTTTTGTGGCAATCTAGTTGCAGTGACATCGGGGGAAAACCCGGAATTCCCGGAAAACACCAATTACCGGCGACAAGATTCTTGATTTCTGACTTTGTCTGTTCAGTCTAGTGTACGATCCCAAGTCTGCCAATAGCAATGAAGAGGAGAGTATTAAATACTTTAAACAGTTTGCAGCCGATGCCGCCATTGCCGAGGTAATATGAAATTGGTTGATCGAGATTACTTAAATTGATTTGACGGACGAGCTAATAATTCCTTTCTTCCGAAGGATTCCGAGCTGTACAAAGAGGTTGAGCAGATGATATCTCTAACCCAGACCCATCTAACCGAGGAACACAAGGAATTGAGTATATTCGGTGAACTGGATTCTCACTATTTTCTGGATTTTGATATGGCCATTTTGGGAGCCACCACTGAGGGTATGCCATTGTAATAAGCTTATTATTTTGAAAATCATTAAAAAAATAATAGTTAAATTTGTTAGGTCGTTGTCTTCGTAATTCTGATATTCAATTCTCAATTTTAGAATACGATGTTTATGCAGAGAAAATCCGAGAGGAGTATAACTTTTTGCCACCGGCAACATATAACGTTTTGCGGGCCAAAGTAAGTTGCTTCTTTTGCATCCCGTGATGCAAAAATAGAACTGCTGCAATTACAATGTTGAAACTTCTAGCAGTTCTTATTGTTTTCCTTATATTTTTACGCCATTCTCATTCTGCCAGATTTTGACCAGCTTCCTTCAGATCCCCAAGATATTCGCCACCAAGGAGTTCTATCAGAAATACGAGGAGGTGGCCAGGAAAAATATACAACGAGAAATCTGTCGTCTGCAGGCGGCGACCGCACAATAGCAGATCGATCCCCCGGGTCGATGAATTGGGTGGGACGTGAGCCCAATCTGTTAATGGCCTTCATCCCCAACTCTACACCCCACGCCCCTAGCTAAGAAAAAACCAGACGCTGGACCTCCTACTAGACGCCATGTTGTTGATCTCAGTTTTCGTGTTACATTTTTGTCAACGCCTAAACTTGTATTACTTTTTTGTCCAAGCGGTTCAACCTCCTCTCAGTGTCCAATCCCTAAAACTACAAACAACAAGGAACAAAATGGAAAGAAGATTCCCAAAAAATAATCCTCCTCCACACCTGCTAGACCCAAGTACCAAGCAATATTATTAATTTTTCCACACCTGACCCCCCGATGCCGATTGGTTCGTTTTTAGAATCGAAGGCAATTTCTGAGATTATCAAAAGT
>JAQGBY010006214.1:0-13465 GCA_034698785.1 Mycogona germanica
CTACGTTAATTCAATGAACATATTTCCTCGATATGACAGACGCCGTATCTATATTGCAGATCACTGTATATGGACAGGAATAATTTGATAATATTTCCAGACTAACTATTAGTCCGACGCCTAGAAGTGGTGGAATAGAAATATAATGCAAAATTAGGGATTTTATCTATGACGAATTGCCGTCTACATTACCGTTACCTTAGTGTAGAACACTACCTAAGGTTGGAACGAGAGCGAGATAATTTGGCATAGCATCATATAATATTTAAATGGGACAACTTTAGAACGCATAGGACATTGTGGTCAGACATTCGTAACGGTTTCCAGAAGCATCGGCCTGAACGCCACTAGCCTAAAATACATGGCGAGAGTGATGCTTTTCAAAATAAAATATAATCGAAATTATATCATATTGGTTGAACGCTGATGGAGAAGTCAAGAAGCTAGTGTAGACGACCTAAACAATTTTAATTTTAATTGTTAATCACCATTCAAAGAGACGAGCGCGTATCACGAAACTGGCATTATACATGTACGCGAGGGAGATATGCATATGCCAACATAATACAGGGGTCAAAATTAATCATTGTATGTCATGCCATGGTGTCTTCAGGATTCGGTAAATTGTATTCGAGCAATAATATAAATCAAATCGTAGTCAAACGGGGTGTGAGACAGACGAGGGAGTGATTTACGGGGTTGACATGAAATTGGCTATAAGGTCCATCAAGGGGGTGAACATTTTTATCTAGCATATTATACCTTTCCAGCGATATAAGTGAGTGATGGATAGCAACCATAACATGGGCGGAAGTTAAAATAGTTTAAAGATACTTCGGAAAAATTATCCAGACCGCGTATTAGTGTTGTCAACTTAAATTCTATCTCGCCGTAACAACCAATATCATATTTATCTTGCATCATTATTGCTAATTTTGTATTTTGTATCACGTCGATTTGTATTGGGCTGTATGTGGGTGACACTGTATTGACATATGGACAATACACCACTCGTCAAGTGTAGATCTGTAGTAGTGCCCAATTCGGGGAACTCAATCGCATAATATACTGTAATGGGAACTGGACGGTGGCCTACAATACAATTACAAATATATGGGTAAATATTTTTCAGCGCATATTCGGGAACATCAATAACGCCAAATTGGCATGCCCCAGAATCGGGTATTAGAATGTTACTCCCCAACTAGTAGATGATGATGTCCATGTAAAACACCAGCTCTAAGTACAGGCACTAATCGCCTCAAAAGAAAAGGTATTGACCTATGACATATGTCATCAGAAATCAAATCCGAATTCGGCCTATTCGTCTCGTCCTGCATTTATGATGTAAGAGTTGGATATTCCATATTCAAGAAACCACAACTCATATACAACAGGCACTGTTCATATGAAGGCCTTTGTGTACGCCAATGAAAATATCATCAATCCCGAGCTATATAACGTGTCCTTTATCTATTGATAGTTTGTATGCGCTTATTCAAAGTCTCGATATTAATGTCGGAATAGGAATAGTAGGATTACAGTTTCGGTTGGTCCATGGAGAAGGGGCTTGGATCTTACTTTTGAAAATTAATTGGTGAGATTTGACGATAATTATCTTCACCAGCATAATAATACAATCCTGACAGTAGTTTGATAAGTGTGTTCGACTACAACTATATCTGCATGTGCTTGATAAGTATAACCCATTATATGTGTGATTCTTATTAATATGTGGTTATGCAAACATAACATGTGGCATTGATGTATCGTTTCGTAACAATACTTTCATTTAATAAACAATAGTCAGATATATGCGTGGTAGAGTCTATGATGTGAGAATTTGGTATTAGCGTTTATTTAACAAATATTGTGCGCGGCTACTGACTGTACATTTTTACATTGAAAGATAACTCCTCAACGCCAGTGCATTATTCACTGGAGGATTAGAACTTGGATGGTGTCACGTGGCCACCTCCAATCAACATGTAACATCACCTCCTTTTTACTATAGCATCCAGCCTTCAGTGGTCATTTGGCAGATGAGGACATCGTCTCCAAAAACGAATCCGTGAGGTTGCGCCCCCTTAGATCTCGGCGGAATTGCGACGAGTGCCGCCGGTATCGGACAGCGCGTCGACGACGTTAGGCGCCGACAATTAGTTATGAGGGTAACGATTACCTAGAATAAGTAGGATATTAAGGATCAATTATTTAATCAATGTTGTTATGTGTGTAATGGTCATTTAGACTTCAGTTGGCACAAAATAAGGAGGGCCCGTTTGTGAATCACTAAAGATATCTTTCAACTTAAAGACGACGTAAATTGAATATAGTTACACATTGCTAATGTAAGTCACAAGTGGCGAGTGATGATTCATGTTTTGGCTTATATTAACTTTCATAGTCACACGCCACCCGTATTATTGATTCTTACAGCGGCGTTGTACGAGGTCATCGGCAAGAAGAGTAGAACCCATGCCAGAGCACTGAGGATCCTATCACCCGACCACAACGTTTTGGTCAGACGCGCATTGAGAGATGTTTTCCGTTTAGTTAAGGGCGTAAAGAGTTATTCACTAGGATAGCAAGGATATATATATAAAGATAAAAAGAGAAGTGTTGAACATCATCATTACCATTTGATGGTCTACATTATAATGTGTTAGTAAGGATGATAAACTGTTTAAAAAATAGGAAGAGGGGGTGTTGATTAATATATTTGTCACATCGAGATCTACCGAATTCCATTCGGTCCGTCCGTCACGCGGCAGCTGTATTCTAAATAGTTGAATATTGATTCTCAAACATTGAACAAAATGCTTAATCTAGTAAAACTAGTGAATAAATCATTGTTTAGCCGTCCTAACACTCCGATAAGTTTGATGTGCTTAAATGGTTAGATAATAATTCAGTGTTCAAGGACAATCCTAAGACGACATGGAACATAGGCAAAGTTTATATTACCTGGCAGCATCTATCATCTGGAGGAGCATCACACTCGGGTAGAAAGGAGCATCTGTAAGCTCGACGGAAACTCACCGGCTCAATCTACGATACACCACCGGTGCAGATGGTGGGCCTGAATAGAGTATGAGGATATTAAAATTGTTATAATAAGAAGTAACATGCATGAGCGAGCATCCTGAAGTAATGAGTTAAACTAAAAATTTCGAACATATGGTATAACATGACTGAATCCGAGTAAGAAGCCCCTACCAGCAGAGTTTAAACAGCTCACCTCAGTTGAGCGCCAGTATAGAGTCTTCCACCACGCGCAGTAGTATCATAGTATCGACGCCAGCCTCTTCATATTTCCAGCGCTCCCACTGCTTCGACACGAGGTTGGGAGTGAAGAAAGGAGAGGCCTGTGAAAAGGTAAGTGTCGGCTGCTGCTCCCGCGCTGGTTTCAAGCGTGTGTATGTTTTCGTGACAATATCGATTGACGTTTAAGACAATTCAAAATAAGAAAGGAACAAAATGTCATTATTTTTCAAAATCAGCAAGATCGGATTGGTGGTGCAGATTGCATCAATTAAATTTGTGAATTGCTGCTAATTTCTTGAAAATAAAATCTTTTTTAAAATGATAATTACTTAAATTGTACATGCACATACTTCATGTCACGAGAAAATGATTCATGTGGTCACCCTAAGGAAACGGCGGCACGTTCAGTGACGTCACTCGCTCAATCCAAATCATTAGAAAATCCGTAAATCGCTTTCTAACACAAATAAAAACGAACATAATGATATTCACACTAAACAGTAAATTGGCTGAAAATGTTCTTGATTTATTATGTCATCACATTCGCCCAGTTTCCGCGTATTTCAATTTTGTTCTCAAAGTTTTTAGGAAAAGATTTTTAGTGCTTAAAGATTTTAAAAGATAAAATGGACGTGTCGCGAGACACACTTGACATCACTGGACACACGTCACTTCTTGGCTCAACATCTCGCAGGGTTCAGAGTTCATTTTAATGGTAACATTATAAAGTTGTGGTGAGCAACTTTTGAATTGTCTAACAGATAGATAGTATACTTATGAACTCATGAACTAGCCAATTTTAACATTATGTTGTGGTCTCACCGAAACTGATTTGGACAAATGAGACAAAAACTTATATAAATTAACACATGATATATACTTTATTAGGCTTATTCTAATGCAAGTGTTTCGAGAAGATAAACAATCGTATTCAGAGCCAAAATAAGTGACACTAGATCCGATACACTTTTCAACCCAAAAAATAGCAATAGATGACGTCATCACCAAAATAAAATAAAACCTTCACAATCTGGAATTAACATTCGTAAAATGACGTCACTTTCAGGAAACCCATTTACAAAATACAGGCCCTCTTGCCGTACTTATTTCAATGACTTCATCTTTGGAAAATGTCAAAATCTGATTCAGGAAAAGAAAGAAATAGATCGATCTTTTTCTTTTCTTCATGGAGCCATCATCTTGTTTTGGACAAGATGAATGATTTCAAATCAATTCGCTGGAGAGATCTGATACAATATTTCTTTATCTGTAACTAAACAACTATTTGTGCAATAGCTTTTAAAAAATCACCGGTCGTTTATTCAAGTGTAACGTCATAAGGCCGACATTAAACAAATTAGTATTGGAAAAATAGACCAAATCCAAAACACACGATCAATCCACATAACTTAATCGCAAGGGCAATTGATTACTTGTTTCTCTCCAATTCTCCCAACGCGACCCAAACTGGCCACACACATTATTCACTTAGTCAAATGACGTCACCACTTACGTATATATATGAACTTGATACAATATAGTTCTTTTTCAGGATCACTAGATATATATTCATTTTCTCTCAAGATCAGATTCACCGGAAAAAGAAAGACAACTTGAATGTAGATTTGCATTTTCACGCTACGAGTGGATTCAAACGGATTCAACAACAATTCGATTAGTGTTGATTATTTAAACTACATTCGTCTAATCATTCTAATTAAAAATATAAAATTTGAATTGATTTTTCTCGTCAATCTACGCAAATTTTGGAAAAGCGCCTTTTTTGGTCCTCCACATGGCTAGATCTGAACATCTCAATTTACATACACAATTAAAAACATCTCTTTGCCAGTCTCACAAGATAAGTAATTACGACGCATGTCACACGAATTTTGGAACATCATTTTAAAATCTGCAGGAAACACGACTTTTCATCATGTCTGACGTCACTGAATTAATTGAATTTGATGAACAGAAACGACAGACAATTTTCATTTGAAATTTCGATCACTTCTTTGTGCTGCTAAAAATTAACAAGTTACAATTTTTTTAAATTGAGATCTTAAACGTCAATTGAAAATTTACTCCAATGGATATTTGAAAAATGAAAATTTCGAATTGAATTTGAACACAAAATACATCCCAGTCGTGAATTGACATTTTTAAAAGGCGATCAAATATTCCGTTAAGTGATTAACGAAATGCCGACGCATTTTTGCACAAAGTTGTTGGCAAATTTCTCAAAATAACCAAAGCAGGGTGGCCACAGACATTTTAAAACTAAATTAGAAAAGAAAAAAATATATATTCACAAATAGGGAAACAATCGAAAGATATTTAATAAAGTGAACAAAAAGGCTGCAATTTAACAATTTTTGAAAACATCAGAAATAGAAAATGCGGAGACCAAACAAATTAACTATTGACAGAATGAATTTTTGTATTGATTGCAATAACCACGACTTCCAAATACAAATCCATTAACAAAAGCCCAGCTAGTAACTGCAACCATCGAGAATAAAGTCAAATAAATTCACAAAAGATGATTTTGTCCATACGTCTCTTCAACTTGCTTCAATTTTACAATGTTGTCGCCACAAATAGCTAAAAAAAAAGCCCACCTCTGTGACGTCACCACACCTCCAAATGACATGACCTTCGGGTCTCGATGGTGACGTCACGGTCTTCAGAGATTGGGTTCTCTACAAAGTCTAAAACAATGAACCCCAGACCGGTCGTAAAAACTAAGTCAACCAAGACAGGAAATACAAGGCGCAGATTAGTCTAAATCGAAACGAACGGGATTAATTCTTAGAAAGATCTGGACGAAACCGACAACAGGTCACACACCGCAGTTTATGCAAATTCAGTTGATCAGTTGATACACAAGTAAAAACATCGAAAAAGATGCCCAAAGAAATCTGTGAACCTCTCCTGATGCCCTCGTCTAAGTTTCTTCACTTCTTCTCGGCCATTCCATTCCTGGTGGAATTTTCACCGGAACTAATTTCCCCAATATGGTCGGGTGTTGAACGGCCTGGTCCAAATTATTTCGGGAAGCAAATCCACCAGGAGCGCTCGTGCCAGTGGGGTTATATCCCCTCAAGTCGTGTCCATCAGCTAGGGGTCGGCGTGACCCTGTCATCTGCGAGGGGAGAACTGAGGTCTGGAGGGACCACGGGTAAACGATCGCAACTCGTAGGCGCTCTGGCCGTGGACGGCGGCGGCGTCCATGTCCGACTTCCGGAAGATGACGATGCGGATGTCCGTGTGCAGGTACGTGCGACCCGACTTGGAGCTGGCGAATCTGCAGAACGAAACACATTAACATCATCGAGTTGAACAGGCGAGAGCTCTAATTTCAAATCACTGTCTTCACGCTTGTGCAGTCATCAGGAAACTTTTTATCGAGTGACGCCACCTGGCGGCTAGTGAGAAACGCACCTGAGATGAATGAGGTAACGCAGCCATTTCCTGGCCTCGGGGTCGCCATCGCTGGCATCGACTGGCATGTAAAGGGTGCGCTGTCGCAAGAAGGTCTGGCAGCGCGGCGGCATGTCACGCAGGTCGTACATTACCACGAACATTTTGACCACGGTCTCGTGCGGGTTGAACAGTGTCTGACGTCACGAAAAAAACAAAATTATAATCGCCACTGAGCACCTGGTTCGCTTCACCTCAGAGGTAGTATCCCCTCCAACAAACGATATCATCAAGGAATAAAGAATCTTACCACTTGTATGGTTCCATTTTTAGGAACATGGTATCCCTTTTTGCCCAGATTAATGTGGCCCTGAATTCAGAAGGTAACTTCGATTAGAAGAGCAATTAATTATGGAGAGGCGAAATGTCAATCACGCATCCACCATGCCACACGTTTTCCACCTTAATTATTGAACGGTGGTCTGATTTAGAATTGTTAAGGACATTTACCAGATAGGGTGTGGAGACCTTGTCGACGTCAGACAGCGTGTAGAAAAATACGGTGACTGGCAGGACGACGTGACGCGGACAGAAGGATCCGCTGGCTCCGATCTCGGCCGTGAAACCCTCCACTGTGCTCACAGGTTCTAACCGACCGTTCAGCACAGACTCCTGTTTAGCGAACAGACCAAAGAATTGTTAGTCAACTTTTACGTCGTTATGCTCCTGGGCAAATCAACGAGCACATCAATTGATCTCAGGATTGCCAACAAGTTGGTCTAATAAATTGACCACTAGGTGACCCGTGCCTGTACGATGTCAGGTACACGTTAAAGATCCCTACCTAGGTCGCTTATACTAAGCCTGGGCTAGGCAAAATTATCAGGTCGCCTCCTGGGGGTTCTAGTTCTAGTTCTGGACCTCCTTAACAAATAGCTCAGCTACAACTGGTCGTTCGACCCCCGCCATAGGCCCCTCTCTTAGGGGCTGCTTGTGGCTACATATTGGAATTGTAATTGATTCGTACCTCGAAATTTCCGAGCAGGCTGCTGTTGCTATTGCCAGAGGTAGGTGTGGTTGCCCCCAGAGGGCGCTCAGTCTCATCCTCGTCTAGTGGAGCGATCTTGTCGAAGAGGGCGCTGTAATCGTAGATACATAGTGACGTCACGATCGGATAACTAAATTTTTTCAGTGTTGCCCCAAGACTTTGTACAAAATCACAGCTATGTGAGAAAATGTACGCCAACTGCAACCGAGTACTTACAACTTTTTGGCAGATACTGAGGTTAGGGCAATGTCGAAATCGAAACTTGTTCCCTTTCTTATTGGTGCCTAACAAGGAATAAAAAAGAGAAATATTTATTTTTGTTTTCTGTTTCATCCTGTAGGCAAGAAAATTTCACAATTCATTTCGTGTGTTTCTCAACACAAGACAATATTTCGTTCTCATGTCACGGGAAAGTACGTCTCATGTGTTTTGGCAAAACTCACTGGACTGGACGTGAGCGGAAGTCCGGTCCTGGTATGGAACACAAGGCAGGCGGCCGAGTCCAGGTAACGCCGGAACTTGGCCTTGTCGCTGGCCGACGGCACCTCTCTCGACTTGCTGGTGTCGGGCTGCTGTGGCGCGTTCTGAAAAAAACAAAACGACAGCTGAGAACGACGTGAACGTCTAACTCGTGGCCTCCACAAAAAAAAGGCGTACTAAAATTCGGTCTACCATATATTTTAAATAAGAAAACTAAATAGATTTAGGGGCTACTAATTCCTGGAGCATTCCCATGGATAAACAGATAAAATAACGGAGGCAATCCTAAAATCACAACTGATCACCAAACACGATACAAACCTCAGACGAGTGGTCAGCGACGCACGACGTCCTAGACAGCACCGACTTGAGCAGCGCCACAGTGTCCCCTTCCACCACCTGCCCATCGGTCACCTCTCCCCTCAACTCGGGCTGCAGCGCTGGCGACGGCCCGTCCAAAGTCCTCTCCTCGTTGCCGCCACCAGGTTCGCGATTCTTGAGGTCCTTCAATCGTCTACAGCGAATCAGCTGCGCTGCCCATTTATCGCTACCGCCGCCCACGCCCTCTACCGGATTAAACGAGCGAGGACGACCGCCACTGGCACCACAAAGTGGTTGACACCAGTCACCCTCACTGGAGTCGCAACGCGACCCCATCTTGTATGAGGAGGAGGAGGGCGTGATCGGCGACGTCACTGGATGACCCGCGTTCGGCAGGAGGTTTGTCCGGACAGTGGAGATCTCGTGTGGAAAGGAAGCGGAGCGGTCTGCACCGGTCCAGGCCAGCGGCGAGGGCGGGTACGCCCGGCCGGAACCACTAGCTTCCGGCGAGCAGAGTTCCGTACCCGGATAACCGCACGTCCTGGGTCTACTCCTCGGTGACGTTACTTCAGTTAGGCTGCCGTCACAATCGCACAGTTCCGATTTACGGCCACGCGAATCATCCGACATTCGTTTGCCGGATCTGACCATCGTCTGACAGCGGCACCGGCCACCGGCACCCAAATACTCCAGCACCGGATCGGCTGGGCGCAGACCCAGTCTCAGCGACTGCATCACCATGTCCGTCTCCTGCGGACTCATCGACAGCTGGCTCGCGGAACGCAGGTGGCGCTTGAGTCGCGAGCTATCCGCGCCACACTCGGCCAGCATAGCTTGCACTTCGTCCACGTCCACTGATGGTCTGGCTCCGGCCACCACACCGGAAGTATCCACCACTCCGCACTTCCGAGTCCGCTCAGTCTTGCTAACTGATGTTTCGGGCTCGACACGTTTCCATGGCCGGCCGCGCTCCCGTTGCGGTGGCGGAGAGGGCGCCGCAGCGCCACCTGCCGCCTTGCCTCTGAAACCTCTGCCACCGAACATCCAGTGCTCGGGCGTCTCCATCACCGGACTGCCGCTTCTCGAAGGGGACTGGTACCGACGCGGGTACATTTCCAGCAGCTGCGGCGGATCCAGCAGCGAGTCGCCCAGCATCAGTTCTCCGGCGCCTTCCACTGTCGGAGAATCCAGACCGCGGGCCACCGCGTTGGTGGTGGAGCATCGTCGACGAGGTGGATGTGGTGGTGGCACCGGTTGCTGCAGAACGGTTGATCTGTCCTTGGGGGAGGTTCGTCCGGCAGCTGGACTGGTGGTAGGAGAGTCGTTGGTGGGTAGTGCTGCCGCCAGAGGCGATGTGGCGGGTGGACGGCTGCCGTAAGCGGCGGTGTGGTCGTGCAGAGGACAAGACAGGCGGGGAATGCCGTCGTGGCGACGCGGCAGGGCGCGGACCGACACGCGGACCGAGTGGTGCCATCCGGCCACTGCCGTGGGGAAGACGTGCTCCTCTGGCGGCCGGACGAACTTGTTTGAGAAGGCCTCGCCGGGCACGCAAACACTATTGAGAAACAAATGAATAAGTAGGAGATAAGATTTGTGCGACACGTATCTCGTCTTGTTGAGAAACAAACGTGTGCCGAGACAAGTGACCCGGATCGCATCATCGAGGACCGTCCGGGTCCGGCTTCTTTCGGCTTGTGTCATATGATCGATTACCTTGCCACGCTGCACATCGACAGTTTTGCACCACTCACCGATAGATGACGTTCTTGGGCGCTTCGCCTGCAGACAAGCTGTACCAGGCGCCCAGTTGGGAGAAGTGAAGGTAGGATCGAACCGCTTGGAACAAGGCACGGCTGGTGATGCTCACCTCCGTACTTCTGCAAATGAGCAACAACAAAAATGAACCATTGGAAATTACATTTGGAATCTGGCAGCATTGCGCCTCCGTATTTTTATTTATAACAGGTTGAACATTGTTTTGAATTTGTTAAGAATTCTGATTTTGTTTCAATGAAGAAATTTCAAGTCCAGATGTGCAACGGAAATCATAAAGTTATTGGATTATAAATAAAGTGCGAAGATAAAAGTAAATTCCACACAGTTAAATAATTCTGTATTGACAATTGCTGTAAAAGAAATGCAATTAACTTAAATGCTTCATCAAACATTTTAATTTGTCGAATAAATAAAACTGATTAATTCTGCCATAGAAATTTAATTAATATTGCAAACGTTGGTGTACCTCCTTAACAAACAGCTCAAGAGGAAGATAATGATGAATTGTAAAAATAAAAGCAAGTTCTGCGTCCCCCCGGATGTAGTTTGGCAAACAGCCACCCTGATGTGAGCGCCACCTACCCGCGCGGCAGCATGTGAACGTGCCACTGCTCCAGCAGCACGAAGCTGGGTTCCGGTCCGGCCGTGGCCTCGCCCACCTTCTCGTCGTTGCTGCAGCAGTCGGGACAGAGCAGGACTTCGATCGAGATCGGGATACTGTTCTTCCACAGCAGCAGCATGTGCTTGCGCAAATTCTCCTGTTGGACGCACTACAAAAAAGAACGAGGGGAAAAAAATAAGACACAAATTTAGATTAAAATTTAAGACACCTTTGCAGCATATTACACAGAAAAAAACACGAACACATTATTTTATAGATTACAAAATGGCTTTCCAGAATACTATCGATATTTCCGGTCCAAGAGGCGCACGCACCACCCATAAGTCATTCAGTCCATTGACCGCAACTGGCGAACGTTAACTAATCTAAAACCATAAAACAAAAGTAGTTTCTGTCTGTGAAACAACTTCTGCTAAGCGGCAAGAAATTTATACAGGAGTCAACGCAACTTATTTCAGGTCCTTATGTTGTTGAGTTATTAAAATATGAATTTAATAAACAAAAATATCGAGGGACACACGACATGGGGATTGAAACCAGGGATCTCAAAATCTAATCAGAGGCTCAAATTGTGATGACTATTTTAAAATTAAAACACTAGCATTGAATCATCTCATTCCAACACCGCCAATTGCATCAAAGGAAAGAGAACAAGGAGTAACTCGGTTAACATAACGGCAAAAAAAAAGACCAGGTATTTGTACTTAATAAAAAAAAAAATGGAGCATTGCAGAAAAGTGTTACAGATTCCTGCTGTAGTCAGTCGAGCACAAATTTCTCGAAGAACGGTTCGATGGAAAGACTGAATCCTCAATTAACCTTCCGCGCTACGAGAGTGGTGCACCGATGTCAGGCAACCGGATCTATTTCGGCTCTCAACTCGATCAAGGTTCCATATCAGAATCATATTTGGAGCACATTGCGGCGTGATCACGTTGTTGGGGCGCGGCGCACTGGTGGCACAAAGATCAATAAGTGGTTGAGGGATTGGCTCGACTCAATCCTTCATTTTTCGGAAACATGAATCACTTCTGGTTGGTCCTGTCCACGGAAGTACGATAATCGAATCCAGAAACAAATAAGGCACCCTCGGTCTGGATTTATTCCTAATTCGACACCAGAATGAGATTCGAATCCAGTAACTACGCTCTGCTCCATTTACGATCGACGTCTTCAATCTTTAAATCTTCACCTTTAACCGAAGATCTCGATTGTCTTAACTTCTACAGATACTAGTGTATGTGTAGTGTGCTGCAAAACACAGTTGTCATTGATTCTGTTTCGATCGGCATTCCGCATTGTACAACATCCGCTGTTACAGTCGAACAATTGCGGCTGATAAAACGGAAAACATGTTTCTTTTTAATTTACAAAAGTAGTCGTCACATCCATTACGCGTCATCGAATCCAATGCCATAAAAATAGATTAGAGACGTCATATACGAAAAAAACCGATCTTCGTAGTTTCTCCACCAGGGTTCCACTACAAGCGGATGTCCGATAGGAGGCGCCGTTCGCGTCACCACGAACTACAGTCTTCTCTAGATTAAAAGAGCCAATGCCACCGACTCCAGGCATGAGAGGAATCCGAAATGAAGTCCCACGAACGACGCAACACGGTTGCTAACGAAACAGCCAAGATGAATAAATAATGAGGCGGTGGACTGAGTCGCAATTTGCACAAAAAACATGACACCAATGAGGTGTCTCTCACCGATTCCTGGTGGCTGTTGTTGTTCTTGTTGTTGTTTGATGATGCTTGGCTGTCGACCTAATACCTTTTGTTTCAAATTTCCTCGTTGGCGTTTCAGGGAGCTACGGCAGAACCAATTTGCATTTTATAGCACCACTTTAAGAGAAAAGAACACGACCGGTATTTTGAGCAGTCTTTCAGTTTATGGACGTTCTTGTTTGTTTGCACATTTATATCTCACTCTCTCGCTAGATGGCGTTTTGGAGACAGTCGTTGCCCTTCTCGATTAAAATTTGGGACAATTGAATAACAAATACAAGAGTTGTGTTCCCGAGTATCAAAAAAGTGTCAACTAGTTCACAGTTCAAAAACTATATCTGATGCATTTTGTTTTTATGAAATCAAATATTACAGAACAAATTTAGTGTTTCACTTGTCCTTCGATAGCTCATGAACAGCGTCACACAGTCATGAAATTGAACAGTCATGAACTGGATACATGTAAGTTCTGCAAATTCTACGGTGAAAGCAACTTGTATCAGATCTCTGTTGTTTGGTTCATGAGCAAATAGACGATGAAAATTCTATGTTGAACACAACTTATATCAGATCTTAATGTTGTTAGGTTTGTTCATGAGACGTAAATTTTATAAACACAAAATGCCGCAAATGCTCCGCAATGCCTCGCAACTTATTTCAGGTATTTATGTTGTTGCGTTCAAAGGATACAAATTTAATAAACAACATAGTGCAAGAAATGTAAACTCCGGCGAGTTACGATTGCGAGCATGTTTTGGGCCGGCATTTCAGGTGGACTGAGAGGTGAGAGGTCAGT
>JAQGBY010006215.1:0-13464 GCA_034698785.1 Mycogona germanica
GTACCCCGGGATCGAAATTTTCGAGAGCCCGCGCCGGGAATCGAACCCGGGACCGCCGAAACCACAGTCAGTAAATACGTGAGGGAACGGGGTTACCAAATATTTGAAAAATATTTCGCCGGCATGACTGAGACTTTCGAGCGAAACCGAGTAATTTCTCTAGTAGAGTTATGCATTCATTTCGACGAATTTCTCATCGGAATTTATACTGTTTGCACTACGAGTATATCTTTGTCCTGCGGGTTACTAGAGTATCTAATACAGTGCAGGTAATAACGCCGGTGGGGAGCTAAAAATAAGAGTATTGCAAACATCCTTCTGAGACCACCTGACGCTTTAGATCTGAGCACACCAAGGTCGCCTCATATAGCATCGAGACACCCATCCGTTTCGGCCGCACGAATTTCCGGTCTTGATTATTTTCCAGATTTTCAGGTGGTTGGGTTGCATTAGAAAATTCGATTTCGAAAATAGGAAAAAGAATTGCACCGTTCGAACACACAATTTCTTTCGGAATGTCTTCGATTTGTGTACAGGTTCGCACGAAACATTCCGACCAGATCTAGGCGACCCCCCTTGTTTACCGAGTCGTTCTCAGGAGGCCATCGGTTTGAATCCCCTCCCACACCCTCCACCTTTAGAGGCGAAATGGAAGATTGAAATTGGGAGCTCGATTGGGAAAAGAAAATCAATTACAACGAGCAGTATAGTCGGTGTCGCAATTGAATTCCCCAAAACCCGAAGCGCTAGTAATCCGGGCCGCGCGCATTTGATTCGCTCCGTGTAGCAAAGTGATGCGCGCGTACAAGACGACAACGCCAACCGCGACTAGGCGAACGCGTTATGACGTCACTTCACGCAGATAGGATACACATTAGATTTTGTTCGGCGCTGGTTTCGGCCGCTTATAAATTGGGAGTTTACTACTGGTTTGACACGAACGCTGCTGTTCCAGAACGTTCCCAAGGGGAGGCTGAGAAAGATTGAAATTGGGGACTGGGAAGGGGAATACGATATGAGACCCATCTCCTAAACAACTTGGTTAGAGATTTTTGAGCATTTTTTTTAAATCGCCTAACGCACTGGCGAACACAAGGGGAAGGCAACGTCGCGACACAACCACAAATGAAAAATAAAATGATTGCGGAATCCATTGGAAATACTCCGTGCAGCCTAATTGGATTTTAACATCTTCAAAATTCCAGAGTGCTGGTTCAAGTTCAAGATTCCGGGGTCGTGCCCCTCGCATAGTGCCTAAGCACCATGAGGGGTACATAACGCCTGTAGTGCGGTTAACCGACTACAGTTAAATGAAATAAAAATATAAAAAATTGGAATTTTGAAAACAATACAAGGTAAACGTATTGGATCCCCTTTTCTCAAAAGATGTAATAAGTCGTGAGAAAATATTCAGATTACTATTAAATTTGGGAATAAGTCGGATAACTTTCGAATTCCAAGACTCAAATTTTGATTTTCAAATATCTCACTACTAACGTTGACCCTTTGCTGATGGCACTTATCGATTGCCGATTACCGCTGCAATGCGCAACTGTGTACCGCGTTTGCTCAACTCTGCTCCAAAAATAATAAACTAAAAGATAAAAATGCGCGATGAAAAATCTTTAGTGGTATTGTGATATTGTGCAGGGTATTCTGCGCCATCGGCAAGAGAGTAGTGAAAAATTTGAAAATTACTAATTGAGTTTTGAAAGGGGATACCAGTTATATAAATCACCACCGAATTTCAATCGGATTATTTTCGGCAGACTTATTCAAAAATAATTAAAAGGAATCCCAATACCTTCGCCTCACGGTGAACAGGTATATCTTGAAGACATCAAATAGAACAAAATATGTTATCTATTTTGGATTTTTAAACTGTACAGTATAATGCGCTTTTAAAAATTATTCCCCACAATTTTGATTCAATGAAAACAAAGGAGTTGGACAAACGCATATTTTCAAATAATCATTTTAAAAATATATTTAGCTAACGCCGTTGAAACATAAAAGAATAAAGAATAAAGAACTTTTTTAATAATAATAATTGTTTAATATTACGTAATGACATCGGAATTTTGTTGGCAACCTTGGGTTTGTGCAAATGGGTATTTTGTAACGAGCTATTGCAAATGGGGGCCCTCACACACACACACTTGCACAGGTTGACCTAATGTTTACCACGAATGCATAAATTAACCTAATGACCGAATTGCCAAAAGCAACGATTGGACTCAAGTCAGGCGTGAGCAGAAATGTCCAAATGAGCTGATCAAATTGTGCACATGAACCATAAATATATCAACAAGTTCGATCATAAAAAACACGATGCCTCGGCAGCTGTCATCACATTCTCTATGCAGTTGAACCGCATCTACATAGAGAATAGTGCATTAGGCCGAACACCACACATAGCTAGTGAACCGCAACTGCGCACCTTTATTATCCACTGCAGAAATCCCACCTACAAACGACACTTTCTCTCACCAAATGTAGCAACTTCAGGCCCCAGGTAGAAATGAGTAGGTCTACTGTTTAATGCACCTAACGAGAACCGCACACCTGGAAAGATTTGAGCGACCCGAGCGTGCCACGCCATGTCTTGAGGGAACTCTAACAAATCCTTCTGAGACCTCGTGTACACAACACACGGACACACACATACACATCAATATATTTAATACATAGGAGCATTTTTTTTTTTAAAAAGCGATCTAATCGTCGGAGCCAATTGAAACTGAGCATTAACTCCGCTACTCTCCCTGCAGTTCAGACGGCTTGAGCGTTACCTTTTCTTTATTTGGCTCGACACACTAGAAACCCAGGTAAAAACGTGAGGTTCCCCGGAGCCTAGGTCCACACGGTTAGACGTGAGACGTGAGCGCCCCGTGACAGGTGACAGCCGCAGCCAGGCAGAAGGCGGTGGGCGCGCGGCAAGAGTGCATTAGGCCGAGCACACAGGTCGCGCGCGCACCCATTAACCATGTGGTCGCGTAGGTTGAGCGTCTCCCCTCCACCCCCCCCCCATTACTCACCGGGCGCCCGTCACATCTGTTTATTCAGAGATACTTTTTGAGTGTCGGATGCACGTACACACGCGTATACACACGTCAATACGCAAAAGCCGTCTGTCGTTCGGGTCCAGTTGTTAAACGATAATTGAAATTCGTGCACGCGGCCACGAATACTGGTGGTGGTGCTGCTGCTGCCATGTGAACCACACTATAAATTCCATTTGAATCTAAATGAAATATTGACGGCGACATAACTCAATGACGCCACGCTGAAGCGTGCGAATGATAAAGAGCCACGCGTTTGGCAGTGTGGACCAGGAGCTGCTGCTCCAAGGTGGACTGATCCATGTACCATCAACCATAACGAAACAAAATTTAGACAAATTCAATTTCAGAGTTTGCTCGATCCTAAAATTCGGTCGAAAAGAGTTACGTTTTCTAGCTGTCATGATATTAAAATTACGCATAGCATTTTCAGAGCTAGCCAATTCCAGAATCAATTTGAGTTCTAGTTAGTCTAGATTGATGTTTCTCTGGCCGGCCTAAGTTGAAACAAGAGCAAGAAATTGAATTGGTCATTTGAAATTGCTGCCCGTCAATTTGACGTTCCAACACGGAGGCGCACCAATCGATTATGTAGCTCGTTGCCTAATAGAGATCAGAGAGGCCGTCTCTTGCACACGAACGACGACAGAGTCAACAATTAACTGCGAAAACTTGAGCAACTTAATTAATGTGGGGAAAACGGCTATCATGTAGGAACAAAGGAAATCAAATGAAAGTGACGCTAGACAATGGAGGAAAGTACAAAGCGAATGGAGGATCAACCGAAAAGAACTAAGAAATGAAATAAATAAACAATTGTGCCTGATCATCGGACTTCATTGAAGAGCGATGGGAGCGTCGATTCTCTAATTGCTGGTCTACAACAGGAACGATCTGCAGCGGGGTCGGTCAGCTAAAATCAATCGCGCGACATTCGATTCCGGTTTACGTGGGCTTAACCTATTATTTTCTAGTCCAAATTATAGTGCCTGAAAAGGTAGGATGGACCCGCAGGTCGCGCCAACTGGTAAGGAATGTAGCGAGACAATTTTCAACAAAAAAATGGAGGTCGATTCTATCATAATGAAAGCATCAGAACCGGAGTAGCCACAACAAAGAAAAATAGCCATGATCTTTTTTATACTGGTATAATTTTGTTAACATTGTAGCAATTTTGCTGAATTGGTATGGCATGTACTCGATTAATTACAAATTCATTTTCAGTTTTCAATAATATCTAAAACTAAAATTCAAATACTACACAAGTAAATGATTTCTAACGTGCGCGAAGATTTTGAAATGTGTGATTTTAACGGATACTTTTCAGTCACAGAGCCATGCATTTGATGCATGCATTTGATGCATCACACATGAAAAAGGAAAAATGAGGATTTTGACAAATTATGTTGAGCTTTGGAATTTAAAACATTCAGTCCACGAGAGACGATGATTCCGTAATTTGAACTGGCGAGATCGAACCGAAAGCAAAACAAAAACAAATTCTTGAGCCTTCAGGTTAAACCATTTATTTGAAAGTATAACGGTGTTCTCTTTTCAATGTCACAAACGCTCCTCGGGCTCAATTTACTTCTAGCTGAACGGATCCTGAAAGACAAGCTCGATCAGCTTCGAAATTTTTAACGAAAACGAGGATCACTGAGTGCATTAGGACTTTCACACAGAAAAATTCAGTAGAAAATCGAAGGCCATACAACTAGCAGAAAAATGTCCAGTCATTGATCGCATGGCAACGCAGCGCACACATGACAGGCGGATACAAAATAGCATCGACCTTCAAACACATACTGTAATTATGTGCAGGAAACAGAAATTTAAAGACAAGGAAGCAGTGGCAATAAGAATGTGACATTTCAGTTTCGCTTGGCGGAACTTCAACACTGTAAATCGCGATGGCTAGACTTGAGATGCCTATACTGTATATTATTATTTCTTCACACATATTTTAAAGCGTTTGTAATATTTTATTATTTTAATTTGTTATTTCTTAACGAGCTCGCTTCTCAGACAATTTCGTAACAGACGTTCTTCCGTACCGTAGAACGTCTGGATTACAATTTCGTAACGACGTCTGTTGTTACGAAATTGCCTGTTCATGGAAAAATCCAGAAACAGCACTGGACAAGAGAGAAAAACGAGAAGCGAGCTCGTTAAAAAATAACAAATTAAAATAAAATATTACATCTAATTTCGATTATAAATGAAATCAGAAGAAGGAAGATTCTTCAATCCGTCAAGCACAGAGATTTTTTAAATAATTTTGTCATCAATTTCGATTGAGTTCTAGTTTTTAAAAAGAAGAAAACCAAATTGATTCATGGCGGTACTCCGCAAAATTTCCGCGCAAACACGCGGTCCGAGTGAGACTTTGGAAATATCTCTCCGCAATCTTGGAACTTCCGCAAATCGTCTCTACACGTAGCAGGATAGAGAGCCTAGTCGTTTGACCGGAAATATCGTTTGCCCGTATAGGCCATTTTATATACACGGTCGTTCGCCAGAAAAGCGATTAAAATGGGGAGGCAAAACGATCGACTAATAGGAAGCGATAAAACCGATAAAAGCGCGTCTCCATACATCTGTATAAGGTAGTGACGCGGTTCGGTCAAGTCCATCTTAACGGCAAAACTAACCTCAGGATACCCGCCGCCACAGCTATATCGGGGCTTAAGTTCGCCAGGTGGGGACTACCCTTGAGATGGTCTCTCGCCATTAAAGTGACTCCAGTAGGGTGCCAACCCAAAAACAGTAGTTTATCGATCAGATTCAGGCCCCACCAGACGGGTTCGGGCTAGGCAAAATAACCAGGTCGCCTCCTGGGTGTTTTTTAGGGCGAACACGCTGGTGGACCTCCTTAACACATATCTCAGATAACTGGTCATTCGACCCCCGCCATAGGCCCCATCCGGGGCTGCTTGTGGGTATACATTGTAATTGTAATTGAACGATCGCAACGAAACTAACGAGCAATGGATTAACCCCACAATTTCAATTTCAGGACGCCACTACGTAAATGCACGAGTAAAGACGTTTCATCATGTCAATAGCTAGGACGCCCTCTAGACCTGGTACCATATTTACGGGTTCTCGCTGTATGCGGCAAATATTTCTGTATCTATCGAGGCATACCCGGGATCTCAGGTGGAAATATCCGATACTCAACAGGCTGTTTTCAGGGACCATTGACTACACGAACAGGCAAAATGCCATAAACGGTAAGGGGGTGGATGGTGGTGGTGGTGTTTGGGCAGAAGGTTTGAGGTCGGGTGGGGGGGGGGAAATTCCCGTTAAACGCAATCGATAACGAAATGTATTGAGGGGGCGGGGGGTGGAGGTTGCTCCGTCGGCGTATTTAATCAAGACCACCAAACGCCAACAACCAAAACCATGACATCGGTCGGCAACTTCACGATAAATTTCCAAGATAATTTTGGCGTCCGCATCGCACAGTTTTAACGACCGCCGGCCCAACCACATAACGACTCGCGAAACAGGCAAACTGGGGAAGATGTAAGTGGGGGGCTTCGGAAACAAACCTATCGACCAATCGCGGCGACCCGATCTGACGAGATCGACCGATACAGTAATTTTAAACCGAAATCGAACATATAAGGAGTATTTTTATTTGACGATCCGAATCGACGCAGACATCCACGGAAAATCAATCATTAAAAAAATATAATATTGAGTTATTTTACCATAAAATCTAAGAACGAGCTTTATTCAAATGTTACGTTTTAATTTTCCAGTGCAAACACTAGTAATTGTCCAACGCATTCAGTTTGTGTGGCTCGAAAACTGGCCAAAGGAGCTTCAAATAAGTTGGTGCTCTATTTTGGATGAGTTATTAGAAAGAAATTAGCAGAATTGAAATCAATATCCATACTGATGACATGTCGTTTGAAAAATATGTATTGGCCCTGATAAACAACACACAATGTCACATCTTTTGTACAACCGGTGTCAAGTCACTTGCTCATTGCCACCAACCCAAACCATACTTCCAACACCGTCGTTAAGTAAGCCCGGCAAATTTGGCTCATCATAAGGTGGGCCGTCTGCATTTCGTCGCCCTGACATTTCAAGACTAAACAAATGCGCACCGGCGAAAGCGTTGGTGATTTCTACAATCTCGCTCTTTGCACGAACGTCTATTTAGGCAAATGCATCACCGCGCGAATGGGTTAATATTTGGGTCAAGGCTCCGGTGGCACAACGAAAACCAGCTGCGCATTGATAAATTAGCTTATGTTACGTGTGTGGCATGAGACAGCCCAGCCAACTCTTTCGACTATCTCCTTCAAGCCCCACAAAGAAAGACTGCGCCTGTAATTTTGATTAACAAAAGTATGCCAGAGAACACACACAAAAATATGGACAACGTTACTCGGTCATTTCCTCAACGTTTCCTCAATCGCTCGCTTGATGAGCGCACACGCTCATCGTAAGCAGCTAGGCAATCATTTCTCGCTAGGCAATCTTTTAAATTATTACAACACAAAGAAATTAGAACGATTGTTATGTAAATAAAATAACTGTCGAATTAGGAAATCTAGGACAATGCCGGAGTTGAAAGAGTAATGAGGTGGCAACTTAGAGATATACCAGAATTAAAATAGTCATCTGCGATATTGAAATGTTGCGTTAATATTATTGTAATTAAAATTTATCAGACATGTTAGTATTGCAGGGAATGTTGTCTAGAATTTTTTTTTTTTATAACCAATCAACTGTAGTCAACCGCACTACAGGCGTTACGTCCCCTCATGGTGCTTAGGCACGCACTATGCGAGTGGCACGACCAGTACCCCGGGATCGAAGTTTTCGAGAGCCCGCGCCGGGAATCGAACCCGGGACCGCCGAGCCACAGTCAGTTATTTACTTATTTTGAGTCGCCAATCTAGGCACGTCTCAAGATCCTTCATTCGTGAATTTATGAAAGATAAAATTGCTAATGAATAACAATGTGCGAACATGAATTTAACGCAAAATATTAGGGAACAAATAATTTCAAAATAATACGGCAGCACCAAAAAATGGAAGGGCTTTTAAGTGTTAAATAAAAGTTCGGCACACTCCGTATACTCTACAGACGGTACATGTGTGTACTGGGACGACAATTCCCACAATGCCCACACCAATTTCACTACTCGCTCCGCAAGTGACGTCACGCAAGTTCTAAAATTCCCCAACAGCCGTTTGCAAGAGAACTTCGGACGTCGTCGACATCACGACCCGAACGACCAATTCCTACTATACACTGCCCATGCGTAACTCGGTCGGCGAGAGGTCCACGACCTACGGTCCCACGCCTAATTAGTCACTATTCTAGGCACCACGGCAAAGAGAGCGAGAGACAGAGAGAGAGAGCGCGCCCCCGTCTGAGGTCCGCGAGAACCTGTCAACGCCTAACTGAATGGGGAGTTCAGCAGATCATTAGAGATATGGCATCTGAAAAATATAGTCGGTGCACCATTGTCATTCAACAATGGACGTCCCAGAAGGCGCATAGCATGCGGAGCGACGGCAGCTTTCTTTCGCCTCTCTATCTGTGCATTAAAACGCGCCAAACGCGCGCGTGCTGGAATGGAAATATGTCACGCCCAAAACCCACAGACTCGGGGTTGGGGGTACTCTAACGCAGGGTTACGTTTACGGCTTTTAATAAACGGTGAGAGGCTGCTCGTTCGTATGTACAGGCTTTTCGAACAACCGCAGATGGCGCTGTTGACGTCCACCCATGAGCGGAAATTTAGAACTTACGATTCGTTTCAGTTGATTAAGCCACGTACTGTGGTTCGGCGATCCCGGGTTCGATTCCCGGCGCGGGATCACTGTGGGGTCACTGAGGGGGGTACAGAATCTTCCTGTTGTGATATACACTTCAGTGAATTAAACAACAAAACAAAAATTTCAAACCCTGACTCTCGGAAGCGCCGACAATGGCGAAACGAACATGCGCCTACGAACGGTCCACGCACAAGACAAATTTTAAGAATTTTTCGAAACATGATATTACGAATAGACATGCAACAAAAACGAAGAAAAATGCCCTGCAAAAAAGGAATTCCTTTTTTGCAATGTGAGTCTAATGCGCCCACACAAGTGCAACATTATTGTTTTTGTTATTATTGATCCTCGTAATTGAAGTTACAAATGCAATGTGATTTTAAATTTAGTGATTTCAAATTCTTCTGGAAGATGTAGGGCATCTTATAAAGAATGAGCAATCTGAAAAACATAATCGCAGTAATTTGAAAACAAATTTAAGTTATTTCACGCTCTTTTAATTCCGAAAGGACGTTTTACTCCTTTAGTATTAGTCATTTAAATTCCAAAAAAAGACGTGGCTATTTCGACGTGACCAACATTTGTTAAATGTAAAATACATATTTCTATAGAGGAGCCCCAATTTTTTCCACCCAATGATTTAGAGAACGACAACACTGACGGAGGTTGACAAACTCAATCACATTGACCCTGACCCAAGAAATCGTGCATCAACTTTTTAATAAAATTCCAATTTTGTGCCAAAGACTGCAAGCATCCCCGCTCAGGTCACGTCGCACCCGCAACCTCCAGAGACCCCACCCACAGTCTAAAGGCAATAACCATAGATTCTTAAGAAAATAATCACCTAAACATACATGAGTGGACCGTGCAGAATGTTAATCTGAATGTGCAAAACAAAGAAACAATTTTTCTCAACATAATCAAACATCTACAGCAAATAAATGGACGTTCAAACCGTGAATTTTGAAAAGTCTTCAGTCAAAACCAGACGCTCAAGTCTTCTGAAACTACAGCAAGCAAGCGCCCGCAGCGCCGCGTTGCGTGACAAGAGTGGTATCATTTCCACCGACAGGCGCAGGTAACTCGACTTTCAAGTGCACTTCTAAGTGCACAACGGGGGGTCTCAGCACGACGATATAGGGGAGGAAATCAAGTCCAGTGTGTATCTGGCGCCCGCTGGTCAAACATCTTTTTCTCCTCACTCAACACTCCGAATGCCCAGCGGATAGTCTGAGGGGTGAACGACATCACTTCGGATAACAACGTACGTCATACTCGTACGAGTATATAGGCATCGAGGTGTACCTGAAAGGCCTGCAGCAGTAACAAAGCAGTCATGGCCGGCCAGGTAGACTTGGGCCAACGGTCGCCATCGCGTGTACGTTAGGGGGGGAAAAATTACAACACTCGTAAATCAACCAACAGGATCACAACTTTGCTGGTCAAGTGGATGGGGAAATCAAAGAATACAGACACGCTGTGCTAGTAGATGAATATAGTTTACATGTGGATAACATGGGGTTGCCCATTATTTGGAGAATCAGACTTTTCACGACAGTGCAACGCACCCCGCCACTCGATTCGGATCACGTGGCAGCGGTTTTCAAACTTTATTGAGTCATTCAATGAAACTTGATCAAATCGCATCCTTCCCACAAGCAAATCCATATAGAATAGTCTTGATTACGTAAAATAAATTGGGAGTTGTATCCGGGACAGCGCCGGACAAAAAAGACTAACAAGAGTTGGTGATCGTCAGGTTCCAATGCATTTCTAGTTTCGTTAATTCTATTTTAAATAATAGTTTACTATTATAGAAGAGTTGTTATTTTTTGCTTCCTTTCACTGCAGTCACTGCACTCTTGCACACTGCATTATCGCCAACTCTTGTTTGTCTTTTCTCGTCCGGCGCTGTCCCGGGCACAATTGTATCCCATTTTAAATCCATATATTTATTTAAATTCACATGTAGTATGTATCACAGCAGGAGTTTCTGTACCACTCTCGGTACAAAGGCACTATGTGAGGGGCACATTTTCACCAGTACCCCGTGATCGAATAATCGAGAGCCCGGAACCACTGTCAGTCGCTAAACCAACTGCGCTACTACGAGTCGTACTTATGGCTTTAGTACGAATTTCGTTTTTTAATGCACATGTAAGCAAATTATACTCACGCTGAAATTATGCATAAACTCTCATAAAAATATAATATAGTATGTAGTGAGGGCAAGGCAGAAAATATTCTGCGGTTTTCCACACACTTCGAATTGCTTCTCTGCCGAATAGCCATCCAGAGTACCAAGAATTGAATATACGAAAATTAAGGGATATTTTTAGTGGAACACTGTGGCAAACTGTCTATATTTTAATTTTGTTGTCCTACAAGTAGGAGAAGGTTGCCCACCCCGTCGGCTCGACCGGTACGAGGCCACAGCACAGTCAACAAACAAACACACACAAGTGTCACGGACGGTCAAAGTGACGGCATTACGGGTACAGACAGTTAGCTAGTGGGTGTCAATTTATACAACATGGTTACTAGCATAGATAAGACTGCACCGCTACAATAATAATAAAATACTGAATATGTTCCGACGCTACATGTGCTCAACCGAAGTGGGGTTTCCAATTTTGTAGCACCGAATAAAATTTCACCGAAAACTGCATTTTTGAAAGCGTGTGAGCGAAAGCGCAACCAATTAATTAACAGGTCCAGATAATTGTGTGATGGCACGCTTACGAGGGGCAACTTTATTGCCCACTTATTCGTGTTAGCGCCATCTACTGCATATGACGTGCAACTCACAAAATCGCTGAATTCTCTTTACCGCAATACACCGGCTAGCTATGTGTGATTGCTTTCTCATAAGGAGCAGCGCCAATCAAATATCATCTTAACAAAAGGATTGTAAATCGGAAAGGATGAATTCGGGACAGCGCCGAATGAAAGACGAACCTAGTGGCGAACTCACTTTTATATTAATATTTTACTATTATTTAATTTGAACTGGTAATTGCTAAAAATACAGAGTTTTGAAAAGACCGGGAGTTGAACCACGGATCTTTGGATTGCCGGTCCAGTGACCAATTGAGCTATCGATTCTCCTCACTATACCTCTCGCAATTATCAGTCCGTTTACACACGCCAATGAAGCACACTTTACATTTATTTTAGCTCAATGCCCTGGTAGAACACTAGACCGGCAAGCCAAAGATCCGTGGTTCAACTCCCGGTCTTTTCGAAACTCTAGATTTTTCGCTATTATCAGTTCTAATTAAATAATAGAAAAAATAAAAGCGAGTTCACCGCTCGGTTCGTCTTTCATTCGATGCTGTCCCGAATTCACCCCCATCCGATTTAACATCATATAGACGTCCTACAAAATCCTTCTCATAAGGATTGTGTTGGCATGCAGACCCACTTTTTCAAGCAAGAAGTTAACAACATTTCATCATGCTTTAAGCGATATGAGAGAGAGCGAAAGGAAGTGTCTATCTGTATTGTCGGTGAAAGAAAAATAAATAACTCTCCGTAAACTTCTCCGACTCGATTCTGAAAATGCATCACAAAGCCTTGTTGCGTGCGGCCCGCGAGTTCCAACCGGTTGGCCGTGCATTCTTCCTCCCCCGCCTCCCCCGACTCCCCCGCTAGCTCTAATGGCTTGCCCATACATAACATGGGCGCGAGCGTAGGGCCTAGTCGCGCGCTCTACATCATGACGCAGGCCGTGGCCTCATCTGAATAAAAGCCGAAACGTCGACGGCATGACGCGCTTAAACGGATTGGCAGTCATAATCACATGCATATACGACCGTGGAATAGTTAATTAAATGTGTATCGAGGTGGCGGATAGTCGAGAGAGGGGGGAAGTGGAAGGGGGGGCACCGAAGAAATTTTGTGTTAGTCGATCCTCAACCTGAGAGAGAGCACGTAGACGTGCATGAGCAGCATTATAGATGGGCTAGGTCAAACACGAGGTCTAGATGAAGGACAAGCGGTTCGTAAACCTTTGGTCAACACCAAAAAAATATATTTTTAAAGCTTTTTTTCCTTGGATCTTCCTTTGTGCAATCGCGCGGCCGGTTTGCCAGTTTCGCAATACATTCGCTCTTCATTTCCCCTTGAACATTTAACAAAGAGGATGGTCATTGTCTCGACACAACATCTAGTTATAAATGTTTTTATAAAAAATACTTTTAATGACAGGTGGCGCCAAAGCTAATTATGATACATAATTACATATTTACATAATTAATTCTCAACAACCAGAAAAAGTACAGAAGCCCGGCGATGTCAAACACGAGGTCTACAGATGAAGGACAAGCGTTCGTAAACCTTTGGTCAACACCAAAAAAAATATTTTTAAGCTTTTTTTTCCTTGGATCTTCCTTCGCCAGTTTCGCAATACATTCGCTCTTCATTTCCCCTTGAACATTTAACAAAGAGGATGGTCATTAAACTATCAGTAGGGAAAATTACGAGTAATCCCTGTATTTGGTACTGTTCATAAGCAGTTGACAAGATCGTCACAGATGGCGGAAGCCGCGGACTAGTCTAACGGTTTATTTGTGTTTTTTCTTGGAGTTAC
>JAQGBY010006216.1:0-13463 GCA_034698785.1 Mycogona germanica
ACATAGGGCCTAAGCTCTGAGAGGGGTACAGAATCTTCCTGTTGTGATCCGTCACTTCAGTGAATAAAAAAAAATAATAAAAATATATATCATCCAGACGTCCTAACTAAATCCCTCAAGATATTATTGATTTATCATTTACTTTTGACTTGTGTGTTCTGGTCACCTGGTTTTGCGGTTCGATGAAATTCGAATTAAAACGAAATCTTGTTTCAGATTTAATTCGAATGAATACGATGGATAACCCCCAATAAAACAATAATCGATGTTCCAAAACCGCAACCGGGCTAACTCTGGAACGCCACAAGATGGCTCTAACGACTGTCGTTCACGGTTTTTTGTGTTGTTTTTGATTAGCCAAAGTCACCGTGTATGGTGGCTGGTTCTATACATTCTATAGTTCGTTGGAAGTCTGAAGCACATGCATGGTTAAACGAGAAAGCGGGTTCGATTTGTATAAATAAGCGAGAGACGGTCGCTGGGCTAATGGAACGTTTCCCTAAGGAGACGAATGGAAGAGTTTCTTCCGGAAGGGCAGAGCAGTGTGGTGTTGGGTAGATGGGAGGGGGAGGGCGAGGGTGGAGACGGAAGATGGAAAAAGAATAAATTGATTCTCGACCCGTGTGATGAGGATGATCCCCTGTTGCCGATTGGCCACGATTTGGGGGGAGGATGGGTGGGTGACTCGCATATCTGGTACGTGGTGCAGCTGCTGGTCCGGAAGGAGTTGTTCCGATCTGGGGTGTTTCGCTGGTAGAGAACGCTCTCGTTTGCCGCCCCACGGCGAAAAACTTTTGGCCCAATGACGTGGATAGATTAACGATAGCTTAACCTGGCCACGTGAAAAGCACTTATTAAATTAGGACAGTAGCGTTTAAATTTAGCTTTCAAATTCGCGGTATATTGCGTTTCTTCTGTTGAAATGTCAGTAATATGTTCCATTTACACAATAGATATTTTTTCGTGTCGTGATCCATGGAATGGAACTTCGTTAAGGTATAAGATATAAGGTATCAACATCGCGATGGGTTCCATGATCTCGCTCTTGCGATACAGGTTCAGAATTTCTGATTTCGTAGATAACGAATATCTCTAGCGTGTAAATCTTGCGATCGCCGCATTGATATAGTATATTTAATTTTTCCTAATTGCTACATCGTTTACCATGACTATACATTTTTTATTGCTGTGGACATGATTTAGGAATTGTTTTGCGTGTAAACTTTAGGAATCCATTCTCGTGATTGAGCGAATTTAGGTCTCGCTCTGTGGAACTACCATTTTGTTTGGAGCCAACGCGTACGCGTGCGATGTGAGATTCTAATTAGCATTCTGGAGATTTTCAATATTTAAATTTCATTTAGGAAAACAGGAAATGTTCACCACTATTCGTTGAACTTTCACAAATTCGATTCGATGAATGTCATAATTCGATGAATTTTCTTGGTCGTAGTGGTTGTGCATGCAGTTGATGAAATTCCTTTCCATTTTAAATTACTGCACGTATTTGTGATCGGTATAAAATCACGCATTGTGGACGTCCGGGAAAGTTTCATCAGAAAAATTCATCGAATTATGACATTCATCGAATCGAATTTGTGAAAGTTCAACGAATATTGGTGTAATCTACTTCTAAAATCTAGACGTTCGGCGCCAGTATAACTCACAAGAGAAGTTAAACGCAACAATTCAATTGATACATACCGTAGAAATTGTGAATTTTCCGTCTCAAGTGATGCGAGGCTTAACACATTCGAGCGTGAGGGGGGCGGGGCGGGGGGGGGCTGCTGGCACCTAACGATTACGGAAATAGTGGTCTATCCGAGTCGATGATTTCAGTCTGATCGAGATCGATCGGTTATTTCAACCACCCGACGACGGTATCGCCCGTTCCACTTCCTGCCGGCGCGCTTTCTTTTCACTATCGATTTGGCAGCCTTGCCTCATCCCTCCCTCCTCACCCCCACCCCCACCCCACCTTGGCAGCAAGCACAGCGGCAACCTTCGCTAATTAGGATGCGCCGCCTGCTTCTGCGGCGCGACATCAGGTGCGAAATGCAATCTATCGAAAGATTGCGAGAGACCGAAAACCGCTTTCTCCTTCCTCATCTTCTTTCGCTCCACCTTCTTGTCCACCCCCCCCCCCCCACCCCCCATCCGAACTCATCCGCGGCATAAGATATAATCCGTCTCATCTACCTTTTCCCCTTTCTGCGTTCCGTGTCGGTGGCACAGCACAGCTGGAACCTCATGAGACCCGGCTCTTCCTCCTCCACATATTGGTGTTCGGTGCGGTTCGATGTTCCGCATACGTGTAGTAAATTATTCCAAAGCAATCTCGACCCCTGTATCACTCTTGATAAATTGACAAAGCTTCGGTAACCACCTAGGCATAATACAGGGGCGTGGGTCCCACAACTGATCTTCAATTCCTGCGGAAGGCGCACCTAGAAATTCCACTCGCCCAAAAAAAAAAAAAATGCTAAGAGACCGGGATCGAAACCGCTACCACCACACGGCACCTCGTGATCCATTCTTTGCCCGAATTATAGCTCGATACATAAGGTATTGAGTTCTTATAATAAAATAAAACTACGTATCATGTTCTGCTGTGTCTTAGTCGACTCTTGTCTAATGGCTTCCGCTGTCGTCGTCGATACACGCCCTCACCTTCAACCCACCCCTTCCTTTCAACCCCGTCCACCCCCCCCCCCCCACAGTTCTGATAGACAAGCGAGTCGACCTTTTCGGTAGGTGTGTATCTATTGCTCTTTAGTCTCTCAAGACATCCCCGTCCTCACCAACCCCCCCCCCCCTAACCCTCCCAGAGACCAATTAAGTGTCGCGACTTGTGATCCTCCCGTAATCAGGTTAGGCGTGTTCCCGCGGGGGCGGCGCAGGAGAATGGGTGTGTGTGTGTGTGGGTGGGTGGGTGAAGTTCCCGTGTCATGCTGATTTCTTATCGGTTCGTTTCCATCCGATCCGGGCGGGGGGGTGTTGTCGTTCGCCTCCTAGCCCTTCTCTCTTGTAAGATCTTGGGTCGGGTGCGTTGGGGGACGAACAACGCACCTCCCGCGCGTTTCTCGTGGATCTCCAATCTCTGGAATTGACGTCTTGTATGAGGCGACGGTGGCAACCCCCCCCCATGCCAAGACAGCCGGCTAAACACTGTTTAATTAGATTGATACGCATGTGTTCTATGTGCCCCCCGTTGTTTTCACAGTGGTCCGTGCAAAGCCGTGACGAAAGCAGGATTGTTAGGAGTGCCCAGAGAAAAAAATATTGCCTGGTAAATTCAATTTGTTTTTAAACTATCAGGTGTTTGGTGCAATTCGGGTGTTATCGACCGATGCAGCGGTTAATCAGTTAACCACAAATTGCATCGACAGGGGACGACACCAAGTTACTCATACGAAATGGTCTCTTCAAATTGCTGGTGATCTTTGAAGAGACCTCCAAATTTGAATTACCCTGAATCTCTATGTCGTTTTTTGTGAGCAAAAACTTCAGACTATGCAGCTCAAAACTGCAAATCGTGGTGCAAGCGTCACAAAATCTGCGAATCAATCAACTCTAAAGTTTGACGATTGCAGTTTCGTGCATAGTCGATTGATAGATGGTTAGTTCAAGTTCGAACATTTCTCAAAGAGCAATATTTTTCAATATTTTAAAGAGGAATGGTTCACTGGGTTGATCATTGATAATGTTTTATTTGGTGCTCCTTGGGAGACGATCACCTCTTCCTCTTCCTCACTGCACTCTTGAAGTCCCATTCATGGTACAGGTCTACAGTGTATGTGTTCTACTTCGGAATGATGCAGCCTATTATAACGTCACCCAATTATAACGTCTACCAATGTAAAAACACCGTTCGAGACCTGATAAAATCTGCATGTTAGCTGGTTGCGCCCTGTGGCTGTCTACCATCGTCTCCGAAAAATAATTACGCCCAACTTGTCTCATTTATTTTATTTTTCAACTCGACACTCACGATCAAAGTTTTTAAGCCGACAAACGGATCGAGTGCAGTTAGCTCTATTGATTTCTTTTCGGGGTTGTTGATGGTTATTTATCGCGCAAAGGAATAAAGTGTCTTTGCGACACTCGATACTTGTGGGTGCTTTTCTGAGTTCCTTGAGACCCCAGTCTCCACAAATTATGCACTTTGGAGAGCGATCTCTTTTGTCTCCTATGTCTCATAAAAATAGCCATGACGGAGCTGAAATTGTTTATGAAAGTTGTTTTTGTTTACCACGATATTTTCCGGATATAATTTTTGTATAGTTTAGTTGGTCAGTTTAGGTCGAGGTTGGATCTCCGATGAGCAGCTCCGGTGGTGTATTGCGGTACAGCATTTGGGGTGCTTTCTGTTTGTTCGCGTTCGTTGTGTAATGCGGGTAGTATTTTGGGGAGCTTTTTTTCAAGAGAAAGATTTTTGTTAGAACGTCTGTATGATATTAAATCGAGAAAGGGTGAATTCGGGACAGTACCGAATGAAAGACGAATACGAGTGGTGGACTCTTCTTTTTATAATATTTTACTATTATTTTAATTGCGAGAAATACAGTTTTCATAGACATATATAGTCTCTTCGAAACTCTATTTTTCGCAATTACCAGTTCAAATTAAAATAATAGTAAAATATTATTATGAAAAGACGAGTTTGCCACTCGTGTTCGTCTCTTTCATTCGGTGCTGTCCCGAATTCACCCGTTCTCGATTTTCTTTCAACAACTATTGAATTGTTGATTATCGATAGTCGAACTGAAGTGGAACCTTCCATTGATTCTGTCTGCTAAATTATTTCCCCTAATTGTTCAATGCCTTTTGTTCTGCCGTTGCTTCATTTTTTAAAAATTGATAACTTTTCTTCTGAAAAAAGCTGTATTTGGCGTAATGGAAAGATATTTTTGTCCTATCCTTTTTTCCCAATTGCTTTTAGCCTCGGAAACGATTTTTTTGCCATTTATCTTTAAGTGTCATTTTTCTACTTTTCGGGGCGGCGTTCTTAATGGCCTCCTTTGAAATTGTCTTACTTATCGCTTGCTTATCTTTCCCCAAGACATGGTGTCCCCCTCTTACCACCTTTCCGACTGCTAGGGCCACGCTTTCGTTTACGAAAATTACTTAGTCATCATCAACCGTGCATCCTTGCTTCTTAGGCATTACGCAACCCTCACTCCATTCTGTGTAACCACGTTTTTGAGAAGCTATTACTGCGCACGCGAGCGTCGTTAACTTAATTGCGTTACGTCATTATCGAGTTTGGTTACGGCCACTACTTCGTCCCTTCCCCTTCTCCCCCCCAACTAATACACAACACACATCTCCTTTTTAAAAAGCCATCTGGCAATTAATCTGGCTGCTGGAACACGTAGATCACTAAAAATGAGTCGTGCTATGGTTTCATGACCGCTCGTTTATGTGAACCTCAAATGGTCTCCCATTAAATTCGTAAACGGGGAATGGGGGGGCCATTGGCGGATCGTGACTAATTCTTTTCATAAAGAAAATGTTAATTGATTATTTTTATTTATTTTTTTGGATTTCAGGTATATTTTGGAGTGAAAATGATATGACTACTTAATGCCATCGCTCACTAGCCGGCGTATATTTTGTCATTTGGCATTTTGTCAAGTGGCATCATCGCCTGGCGGCGATGCAAGGAACTCGAGCTGGGACTGATTAATTAATGGGCATTAATAGAAACTACGGTGTTGTTGTTATCTATTTTAATGCATCCTCATTTCTAGTTGGTGGTGTATCGTGGCCCAGTTGGTCATCTGACGCGAGCCGCCAGTGTGGTCGCATTTTGTCCGTGCATTTCGTCCTGGTTCGGTCCAGTGATACCCCACATCTCAATTGACCGTGTATGAATTCTCGGCGCCGGCAGTATGACGGTCGCTTAACTACGTAATTACCGCGCACGCACACGATTTTAGCGGTCCACTCTTTATTGACGGTCCTCGCGTCAAAGACATGACTGGGAGTCGATCTCCGTGTCCATTGGGCTGATGTGGTTTTTCCATTGGTCGTTCGTATGTCTAATGAGTTTCCGTACTTCGATTTTTCTTTCACCATGTCGTGAAAGTTAATCTGGAATTATGTTTTCCGGATTATCTTTTTTTTAGACTCGTCACAAGGCTCAGTTGGATGAGCGACCGATTTGTGGTGCGACTCCTGGCAATGACTTTCTGGGTTCGGCGACTGTCAAACATGAGTTTTAATTTTGCGAAAGCTTATGATAACAACTTTTGGACCTGTTTAGTATTATTATTTTGTACATGTATGTGTACACGTGTAGAATGATTGTTCTCATTTTTAATGTTTCACTCAAAACCAGGGGTGCCTTTTCTCGAAATCTTTAAAATGGAATTCTAAGGTAAATGTTTTATCAAGTCGTATTTGGTTTTCCGTTTATCTCCATTGTTAGTCGTCGACTATTCGTCATTTGCTCTCTAGTTTTACAATTCCTTGTGTGTGGCATGTAAGCATGTACACAGTATGCTCCATCGGCCGCAGCTGTCGCATTTCTTCCGCGACAACATGTCCTTCTCAATTTGCCAAAACGGTTCCTGATGCTGGCCACGGACCCAAAGAGACTGATCCTGTTTCGGCGTTGAAATCATTGGGGGAACTTGCCAACTGATATCGACGTCCTTGTCTACGAAAACTGATTCTCCAAATGATGGGCGACCAGTTATGACAGCCTTCTTTTCTTCTCGGGCGGTCCAGCGTCATGTTTGACATGCTTTCTCACGTACACGTACAGAGACGTTATCGCAAACTTCTTACCACTCGATTGGCCTGGCAAAGTCTATTTGCGTCGTTGGTGGTGACTACCACTAACGTTTGAGATCAAGTAGAACCGGATATTAATTGTCTCTTGGTGCATATGTCTCTCGATCAGCTTAACTGGAGACAGGCAATTGATGTTTTTCCATGATGGACGGACGGGCTTCGGGTGCTCGCAACAATATACAGTATTTCTAATCTAGGGCTTCTCGAATTTCAAGTTTTGCGGCTCTTGATTGCGTCATATTGATTACTCTGCACTGCAGTCCTTCAAGTTAGCTTAGTCCTCAAGTGGTTTTGGTCCACGGAACAAATGGTTAGTGATTAATATTGATGGATGCGCACCTGCAAGATTTCTGTTTTCGTGTCCGATAAATTCTGCTGTTCTGCGTTGAAAGAGTCCCATCGAATACGGAAGTTTATTTGTTCAGCTTGATACAAGTATTAATATTCTTGTAATGAAATATACTACAACTAGTTAAGAGTCTACAGTAATTGTTCGTCTTGGGCCCAGAAATGTTGTAATTGCTTTCCATTATATTTCCAACGCACATACACTGTGTATGTAAACGTTCTAACTTGATTGATAACTATTGCTATTGACAATCTCAATGCCGTCTAATTATCGGCGTTTCGTGTTGGTGAACTTGCAATTCATTGTTCCCATTTTCTGATACGTAAGCAGAGCAGTCCAACGACTAAATTACACATTTCATTCGGGCGAATGGACTACGTTATTGACTAAATTAAGATATTGGTTCAGCTTGTCATTGTGAGCTCATATCCTCTTGAGACCCCTTTGAACCACTTTTTGTGTTCAACATTTTCAATCTCATTTGCGTCTTGGGAAGATGATGCATCGTGTTTGAGGGTCTCTTCATGGAATCC
This sequence comes from Mycogona germanica, assembly GCA_034698785.1. Classification (NCBI taxonomy): domain Eukaryota; kingdom Metazoa; phylum Arthropoda; class Diplopoda; order Chordeumatida; family Chordeumatidae; genus Mycogona; species Mycogona germanica. Next base: position 7,684 of record JAQGBY010006216.1, read on the forward strand.
ACCATCTGTGCTTTCGTCCCCCAAAGATTTGTTTTTAATTTCATATTGTCTCGCTGTCTTTGGTCACCGACGAACGGGGGCGATTAGTGTGCGGGGGTGGCTCAAGTTTAAGATGTCGGAATGAGTTTGACACTTCGTAGAAGTCGACCTTGTTCTGAGAAATGCGCTTAATGGACCTAGGCAGTAATTTTTCGCGGTGAGCGTTGGTCCTGTTTAGCGCTCGTAACAAACGGCCTGGGCAACTAGAAACAGCTGCCGCTCTCCTTCAATTATGAAGAGGGAGATTTGAGGGACCGGAGGGCACAATTTTCTCGCGCAATTCTGCCCCGGTCTCGATCCCCCTTCCCTTCCCCTCTTCGGCGCCGCCCACTACACTCGACCCGCGCATCAACCTCTTATTAATGAGCCGGCATCTTTTTGCTGGCCAGCATCCGTAACGTCACGTGGCGAGCGATCGTGACCAGCCGACCTCCCGTCGCCTCCTCCGCCGTGGCCGGGGCCGGGGCCTAATGGGAAAAGGGGATGGTCTCCTCCCCCCCCCCCCACCCCCTTACCTCTCGTTGCTCTTAGGTATCCGCCTACGCTTCGTTGTGCAAGCCACCACCCATCCCCCTTTCTCGAGATTGTTCCCAACAACAATTACAAGTTTCGGCGATCTTGAAGGGGAGGGATCAGATCCTACCTACGCAAACTTGTAATCGGGCTCGCTAACACGCTTGAGAAAGAATTCGATCGATCTCGGAAGGTAAAATTTCCCCCTCAATCTTGTTCGACACTTCCGCCGCCACGTTGTTCTGTCGGTCGGCGCTCTTCGTGACTCTACTAATTTAAATTACTCGTGATCAAATCGAACACTTTTCCTCGTATCAGTTTTTTAATGGTACCTCTATAAAAAGATATTTGTTAAGGGGGGGGGGGGTTTACCAGTGATTTTACTTCTCAAAACCCCACCAGAAGACGACCTGGATATTTTTGCCTAACCTAGGCTGTCCTAGGAAAGGGGTCTCTTTTACTGCTATACCGAAAGAAGGCGCGTTAAGGAATTTTTCTCGCCCGAATAATTCCGAAGGTGTCGGCCGGAATCGAAACCGCGATCACGGGCTAAGAGGCGAACGCGCTACTGCTACCGTTCGTTAATTCGGAAACTTCGGTAATTGTGGTTGTCTACAGCAGTGGTAGGAAAAAATTTGAGACCCCACCTTTGTGAACATCATTTCAAAATTGAGAAGGTGTATCATAATTGTTCCATTGATTTTTGAAATTTGCATTGTGACAATTGGAATAATTATTATAACCTTACCTCATCTCTTAACTTTCAATAATTTTCCATGTGATTTAACCTAATTATGACTCAATTATTATATTCTTACCTCATCTAGTAACTTTTTGATAATATTCTAGTAGATTTTTCAATTTGCCGTAGATGAAGCTCTTTGCAATCTCCGCTGGGTCTATTTTTACGCGACACATTTACGCAGCTACTAGCGATAGAAAATCATCGTTGCCTCGTCGCGCTTTCAGTTCCCTCCTACTCGAGACAAACACTTTGGCGTTTCGCGAATTATTCCGATAAAATATCGTATTGTTATTGAAAATATTTAGCCGTGCGTGTCTAGACGTGGTTCGCTCGAATGGGTGTCCGTCTTTGATCGGGGGTTGTTGTCCGGCGCCTCGCTCATCCATAGACGTGACTGCCGGAAATCGTCATTTCCGCTGTCGATCTGCCGGAGTGTTTTGTCGAGTATTGTCTATTCGGAACGGGCTCCACCGCTCTGTTGTGTTTTTTTTTAATATTATAGCTATTGTTTCTCCTGTTGTAGCCCCGGAAGTGCAACTACTCGATTTTTTAGGGGGCTCGTTCTGTTCCATCACGATCGTTTTCTGCTATTTCCGGTGCGTGTCGCTTTGGTCTTGCGACTAAAATCTTCCATCGCAAAATACGTGGGTACTGTATATTGTGTTTCCCATAGAAGGGTGGCAGCATCTTAAACATTTTTGTTCCCATGGTGAGACGGGCCATCGAAGAAGTCCAGGGCATTGGCAGATATATCGAAGTTTCTGTTAAAATTCGTTCTCCGTCAGAACGGGGCTAATATATGAGCACAGGATCTCTCGTCTTGAGGAGATTTTCTATCCAAGCACAGAGTGAAGCAGCATGTAGATTTTATATTTTAACGCAGCCCAAAAATGCAGTTATCCGCTTCAGACTCAAATCTTGGCGTATAGATGAAAATCCATCACTTCCTGATAGATTTTCATCTATACACCGTGCCGCGAGAAACGAAAACTCAATTACGTAACAATGATGGGATTTTTTTAAAGGCCGGGGGCAGATCCGCGCCGGCGATCTCCGCGCTCCCAGCGGGCGTCTCGCCAAACAGATGTTCGCCGTTCCCTACCATTTGTCTACTCCTCGCTGAGGCGTCAGTGGTTACGCGTTGCACATAACATGTGGGGGAGATTCAGTTCTATTTGATATCTGCGCATGCGCGTGGTATCCTGTTATCGTGTCCGATAAGGAATGATAACCAAGATGTTCATTGATCATTCGCAGAAATTTGTTTAGATCACTTTTCTCTTGGTGATTTCTTTGATCTCCTAATTTGTTTTTTGTCAGTTTCGCTTCGCCTTCATATAGTGCCTTTCATATGAAATTTCCCTAATTATTTGGCGTTTTTTTTAACAAGGTCTGGCTTGCTTCCTCTTATTTTAGAACTCCGGAACTGTGTCCCAGCGTGGTGTCCCTGCTGTCGGAGAGTTACAACCCGCACGTACGTTATGGAGCCGCCATGGCGCTGGGCATCGCTTGCGCCGGCAGCGGTCTCAAGGTGAGACTTTTTCGTTATTTTATTATTTGCTTTTGCAATTTGCTAAAAAAAAATGTCTGTGCGAAATGTACACTGAAAACGCATTATACATTCATTGTGTTATTCAAAAGTGAGGCGTAATTTCATCCCTAAACTTGTTTGAACTTTAAACAGTATAAGTATATAAGAGGCAAAGTCGTACTTCAAATATAATAAAATTTCGATGCTGTCCGGTGCTGTCCCGGAGACAACCCCTATTTCATTATGAATTTATTATGAATATTTTATATTATTGTTTGAACTTTAAACAATATAAGTATATAAGAGGCAAAGTCGTACTTCAAATATAATAATATTTCGATGCTGTCCGGTGCTGTCCCGGAGACAACCTCTATTTCATTATGAATTTATTATGAATATTTTATATTATTGTTTGAATTGTTGTTTCTTTTGAAGTTGTGTTTTTGACATCGTCATTAGGTATTGTTGCTATCTGCTTTCCTTTTATCGCTTTTAGGGTTGCTATTTTTGACCTTCCGTTATGGTTTTTTCAAAGATTATGTTATTGTATATTTCATTCTTGTCGTTACATGTTTCAGCTAATTGGGTCCACACCACTGTCTTGATAACAATTAACGATATTGCTAATGCTGTAGCTCTTCTCTGTAGCGCTTCACGATTCGTAGTTTACATGGATCCCAAGTTTGCTGGTCGTTCCTCTAAAGTAAATTTTTTCGTGGATCTTTGCATTCGGATAAGTTATCTGGGTAACTGGACTCCCCCTGATCCATATATTCATGCCAGTGCGAGATTAGAACGTGCTGAAATGCACTCTGAAAATATATATTCCGATAAATTTATGTGCCCATGGATTTTTACTTTCATGGGAGTTTGCCCCATAAATTTTACTTTCGGATTACTTTGTCCAGTGGCTCGATCCGAGCTTTAAAAAAATCTTTAAGCATCACTGTATATCTGCCCTTCCACGAATAGTGGTTTCCATACTGCAAGAGTTTCGTTCGACTCCAATGAAATTGTTAAAATATTATGCGGCCGTATCGTGGAGAAAATAAAATAAAATGTGTATTCCCGGAAGCTAAGTAAATTGAAATTGAGTATGGGTTCTATTATTAGTATCTACTGTATTATAGTCCTAAGTTTTAATGTGTCTAATCGGGAGTTTACTTACGAACGGCTTGACGAAATTGAATTAAATTTGAGCTGAAGTGAGTTCCTCAAATTTGTAGGCAAGCGCAACTTATTTCAGATCTCGATTTTGCGTATTTCTCGATAAATCAGTCACTTAAAAAGTAACCCTTCGCCAGAAAATTTAAATATGGCATCTCCATTTCGCCAAGATCGCGATCAAGTGCTACCAATGCTGCCAGTCATATTTCCAGATTTTCTATTTGTAAATCGTTTATTATCTTAGACAGTTATTTAACAAATTCGGAATAAAAAATGACAAGATATACAATAAAATAAATTAATAATTAAAATTGTTTTGACACGTGAGGGAATGGGCGTTTCAAATATTTGCAAAACATTTCGCTGACATGACGGGGACTTTCGAGCGAAACCGGGGTAATTTATCTAGTTATTTGATATAATCATATTTAGTTTTCTTTATCTATAAATCGTTATCCCTTGAAGTGCTCATTGAAAACTTTATTTTCGTCAGTTTCTTCATAAACGACGATGAGGTCTTGCACCAAGAACGAGTCGCGCTCCAGGTGGCCAGATTAATGATCGACGATGTCGGTGTGCGCCTTAAGTGTTGAAACGCGGCCACATCGCCTCCATACTTTCTTTTAGATGTCCTGCCCATGGTTAGTTTGCTTCTAGACTTTTCAGTTCTTTTGGCGCTTGTCCCGTTAGGTTTCTGCAGCGGCCATCGGACCACTTTGAATGGATATCACGCACTACAGTCCGATAGTCCGACAGTTCAGAGTGTGGAGGCGGCTAGACCTAGCCGGCTGGGTGCGTACATGCATATACATGTACGCACACACACTGTATATATATGCACTGGCAATATTGACACAGGGGGCTTTATTACGGCGCGTCCGTTATTTATTGGCGCGCCTCGCCCGCCTCTCGTTGAATAATGCCCGTCGTCCCCGGCTCCGTTCGAATTTAGATCGCTTTTTCTCCGTCCCTCCGCGCGTGTAATGCATCGATTAGGTTTTTGCAGTGCTGCTGGCAACCGATCGGTTTTGAGGTATGGGTCCCGGCCACTGAATTTCGTCTTTCTTTCTTTCATTTGCCCGTTGTGCCCGCGATGCCCCCGTGACCCACTCGGTCCATTTGTGGTTTTACTTTGCGCACAAAAAAAAGTTATTTGTTGGCGTGCCTCGCTTTAGCCTATTCTGTCTTACATGTGCTTCAGAGGGAGCTACAAACTCTGACCTGATACATTGAAGCACAAGTAAGAGTATCCAATGATCGTTGAATGTTCTCATCGGAACTGCTGGCTGGAGGCGTCTCAAGATCACCGACTCAGTTTGCATCAGGAGAAACTGAAACTAATTTAGTGAATTTGGTGGTGTGAATCGACACTGGGCTTTATCAATTGGTGATGAATGTTTCGTCATTTGGAAATTGTGATTGTAGCTTGGTTTTCTGATCGGCTCCCCCTAGCCCACTTCGTCTCCTCGCTAGCCCAATTCGTCTCCTCCCTAGCCCACTTCGTCTCCTCCCTAGCCCACTTCGTCTCCTCCCTAGCCCAAATCGTCCTCCCTAGCCCACTTCGTCTCCTCCCTAGACCACTTCGTCTCCTCCATAGCCCACTTCGTCTCCTCGCTAGCCCACTTCGTCTCCTCGCTAGCCCACTTCGTCTCCTCCCTAGCCCACTTCGTCTCCTCCCTAGCCCACTTCGTCTCCTCCCTAGCCCACTTCGTCTCCTCGCTAGACCACTTCGTCTCCTCCATAGCCCACTTCGTCTCCTCCCTAGCCCACTTCGTCTCCTCCCTA
>JAQGBY010006217.1:0-13463 GCA_034698785.1 Mycogona germanica
AGATTCGAAAAGCGTGTCTTACCCATTGGTAGTATTTATGGTATTTGCGGTCAGCCATCTCGGACGTCCGATCGATACCCGGATAGGGTATCTCGACGCCCACCTTCTTGTGATAAGCCTTGGGGATGGTGTAAGTGGCGTGGATCCAGCAGAACGTGTTGATGACACTCTCCGTCACGTCCTTGCTGTGGATGCATTCTATTGGGTTACCAACGTACTGGAACAAGAATAACACGACATTAGCATTTGTTCGTTCAATTGCGATGTTTCAGGAAAGGTTTGAGAGCGCGAAACTTTATTGCAAAATGATTTGTAACTTTAAATTAATGAAAATACAGATTTTAACGCGTTCTTTAAGACATGTTTCAAGATTATTTGTCAAAGCAGTCTGAAGGACAGTTTTGCCATATAAAATTACAGATTATATAATGGTTGGACAGCTTACCTGGCGTGTGGTGACCACCAGTGAGAAGGAGATGAGAATGATGACGGTCACATGATAATGCAGCCGGAACACGCTACCGTCAATGTGCACCCGGTTGATCTTCAGCAGGTTTTTGAGGCCTCGGAAGATGTCCAACATGGTTGGTGGCAGGCTTACGGTCGCCGTGATTGGTGCTGCGGTCGGCACTGTAGACTGCTGACGGCGGTGACGATGACGGTGACTGGCAGTGACGGCCACCAGGTGGCTGTGGCAGTATCGGCGAGACGGAAGTGGTCAGGGGCGATCAGGACGCCCCGCTCGAAGATGGTGGCCGTTGAACGCTCCTGGTGGTGGTGGTAGCGGCGGCGGCGACACCGGCTCCTCTGACGGCAACGCCACGTAGCGGTGTGCGGGGAGAACGTTATCGGCGCCAACGATAACATCCCTCGCTTTGGTACTACGGTGGCGACGCGAGCGGTGCCGAGCGGCAGCAGCGATCGCAGCGGACGGCACAAGAGACTCGCCGCGGGATCGACGCGTTAACTTTTAGAACGTGCCTCGCCCGTTTTTGGATTTGGCAGCGGCGAATCCAGTGGGGGGAGGCCAATGAGAGCGAGAGACGGGGGCGCGGAAAAGAGGAATGGCAACCGATTAGGAATAAATTATTGCCGCCGAGACCCCGTTAATCGCGACGATGCAAATTAATCCGTCAGGCGACGAAATGAACGCGGGGGCGCGTCGTCAAAAGTTTTCCCCCCTCCTTTCTCGCACTCTAAATATGCACCACACCCCCTGTCGAAGTACTCTACGGGTCGCGTTCCCCAATCGACAGAGCGCACACACACACTATAGAAGAGGACGGATCGATGGTAATCCAATTGTCGTCAATATATATCTCTAAAAATCCGTCCCGTTTGTCACGTGGAGGGGACGGTTCGGAGCAAAACCAGAACCTAAAACGGGGTTAATGAACGCATTCGACGCGACATACAGACTCACTCGTTCGTAGTGGGCGTGATGAGCGGTGGGTGTCGACAATAACAATAATAATCACCGATTTTTTTTTATGGTCCCCCTACTTGTGGTTATGTCGCCGTAGTAATAGTGACGGGGCTCATCAATTTTGGACGACGCAATTCTCTCGCGAGCACGGATGATGCGAAAGAAAGAAAAAAGTTTTTTACGTCACACACACCAAAAAGAGATGTCCGATTACGAGGCAATCGTCATCGAAGGCGATCCGCGGCACTCATCGCAGTGGCGCATGGCAGAAAGGGGGAATAAGATGTTTTAACATTTTTTTTTCTTTCTCTTTCTCCCGAATGGTTTTTTGCGAAGTACGTGCCCGAACACACGATTCACGAATGACTGACCAGGTGTAGCAGCAAATTTTTTAAAAGTGTCTGCTGCTCAGGAAAATTAAAATCAGCAGAAAGAGCGCGAGCGCGCGGCTAAATGTACAAGGCGCCAAATAACGAATGATCCTTCTTACTGTGACGGATGAGCGGTGGTGGACCGACGATGTTGATGCGGCGAGGTTCGGATGACAGATGCGGCCACGAGGAGTCCTTCATGACTGGTGGTGCGCCTCCTAAAAAAAAAAGAGTGAAGTTGTCAAATATGAATTCATTGTCCGTCGTATCAAATTACAAACATGCAAATGAAATAATCGCTGCGCTTTTTACACTAGGTGGCGGCAAGTTGCAACTGTCGCTGCCTCCATGGAGATCAGGTCTGTTCGTTAATGGTATGATATTCGATGTTCTTCGATTTTGTTTTTCTAATCAATTTGATTTCAATTTCCAAAAATTGAAAACTATAACAAGATATGCAAATTGATTGATATACTGCAATCGAGGGCCGTCAACAAGGCCATCGATAAACAATGTTTACTTCTGATCTTCACTTATTACAGATTATTGACGTAACTTAAAAGAAATTGATCATTTGCGAAACACACAAAAAATCGTTGAACTCGTCTAAAACTTTCGTCACTACCCAATAAATTTTAATAATTAAACATGTGTTATTAAGTTTCTGGCCTGCAACATAATAAGTGAAGATCAGAAATAAAACTTTGTTTACCGGCGACCTTGTTGCCGATCCTCGATTGCAGTCCATCGTCAATCAATTTATAAATTTAATATTATTATTACCATCGGTTTTTACTCTATTATATTGGATTTAAAAAATAACTTGGGCGGGCACAAAGATGATTGTGGTAAAATTGAAAATACACACAGAGACGTCAGGACGACAGACCTGTCATTCGAATGACGTTCTCAAATGTTTAAACAAGTGCGCGTATTTTTATCGGACGAACTTTTAAAGACGTCAATAGAAAGGAGATACGTTATATTTCCATACATGATGCCATTACTATATCTTTCTAAACTGGACTTTGAACAAAGGATTTTGTGCGTCAATTTATTCATTTTATTGTTTGTTTAAATGTTTGTATGTACTTAAATCGCTCTGGCCGCACAATAAACAGACCGTTATTAGACATGAGATATCACAAACTTTAATAAAAAAGTCAGATATTTTTTCTGGGACATGCACTTGTATATTTAAGCCGATACTTCTAAGTAAATATTTGCAAGCATGTTTTTATCTAAAACTACCCTATTTCAAGGGGTGAAGTGCATGTAGAAGGATAAGACGGAGAGCGTGGGATTCTCAATAAATTATACAGGAAATTGTGTCGCCAGTCTGGCTAGGTCACTGTAGTCTATCTAACTACAGTAATGTACTATGTCTACTTTTCGTTTTAGACGTTTATCGCACAATTTCTATTTTTTATCCAATCGCTATCCTGAATCCTGAAGCAGGTAATAACGCATTTAGGAATTCTTTCATCTTCGTCAAAGTTTGACCTTTTCATCTTGGTTTTTGTATTTAGTACCTCTGTACTTTCGAAAGATGGTATGTGCTAATTTTAAAAAGCATATTTCAACGAGTTATATGAAATTGTATTAAAATTGGTAAAAAATGTATCAATAATCAATTTAGACCTGTATTACAAAAGTGAAATCGATTTATAAAGATGCTGAATTCTTTTAAAATTATGTATTTAAACATGCATGTTTTTTATCTTCAACCCACTGTAGTATTATTATATAGCATCATAGTTATAGGAGATGTTATTGAGTACAGCACTACAGGAGATTATGTACCCCCTTCCTTTTGTTGTGCTCAGCACTGTGAGAGGGGGACACACATTTTCATCAGAGCCCCGAAACCGGATAATCGAGAGCCCGCGCCGGGAATCGAATCCAGGACAGTCTCAAAAATCGTTTGGCTCCCTCTACCCCGACTGGACTACGACGAGTCCACTCATCTGCATACGGACTATTTGCATGCATATTTCAATGCTGTAAAAAGTTCAAACGCGGTCACTTGTCCGGGCTACGACGCTCCAACACGCCACAAACTCCCGACGGCAAGAGTGACGCGTTTCCGCGGCAAAGTTGTCCGTCGTTTTTGCGGGCTCGTAAAATCTCCTACGTCAAATTAACGATGCCAGCCATGTCCGATCGGGTGAAGAGATGCGGACCAGGAGTATTTATATGTTTAAACGTACAGGCTCGATTGGGATGAACGTCAAATTAAGTTGCGCCGCGCCAACTGAATACATTTTTTCGCCCATAAGAAGTGAAAACGGCCGCCGCCGGAATTGTACGTCAGCATCACTTGGCCCAACGACGAAGTTCTCCAGCTATTTATAGACGGCGCGGCGGGCGCCCCCCTCCATCTCTCCAACTCCATCGGCCGGATAAAAATGTATATTCCGAAAATCGGTCGGCGTATGCACACTTCTTATATAGCGCGTATGGGCCCGGTCGTGGAAGACGGAAAGGAAGAAGAGAAAAAAACGGGCCTGGACCGGAGGACCCCCAACACCCCCCATCAGCATGAGCGCGTAAAAACGCGACCAACTTTGATGGGTTAGTGCCGCCATGATGCACCAAACGTACGGGAATAATTGCTTTCCGGTGGGGCTCGAATTTATGACCTCACCCCAGATTATTTACAGAAGAAGAAAACTATTATTTCTTTCCGTTTTCACTGGCAGCGACCACTGTCCATTCGTGGTCAGCAAAGGAGAAGACGAAACCATTAGGATAAGAATTCTCCAATGTCAAGCCGCTAGAGATTAAAAAATTATGAAATGCATCTAGGCAATATACTCATATATTAAGCGCAGACAAATAATTATTCATTATTCATTAGAATAACTTCAGGCACAGAACAAGGAGTTGACATTTTCAGTGACGTGACGTAAAAATACTTGTTAAAAGTGTAGCACAGTAAAAGTCTTAAATAGGCGACAATATATTAATTTTGAAAACATTATAAATGTCCTTCCTTAATATTTTGTAATCTTAAGAATTAAAAACAATTTTGAAATAAAAATCCTCTCATAGAAATTGTCAAATTATTTATTAAAAAAACATTTTGCTTTATTTGAAGAAAAAACTCTAAATACCAATATTTTTATATCAGTATAGATCAGTCACATTCACGTCTACTCTGTAAAATCTTAATAAGGACGAGTTGTAATTTAAAAAAATTGTTTGAGAAACCAAAATAAAATGTACGATTATTATTACAGTATCAGTGGTGTTCGCCAATCGTGGAACCGAAGATTGCGTTCACTTTTAAAAGTCGAACAGACTAAAAATGAGTTTCCCCAACATATCGTTTGAAGCCTTCAGACACTTCCTTCCACCTCCAGTTCAGGTCAGCCCAGCCTGCACTGGATCACGCGTGGCCTGGATCCGAATACGGATCCAATTGTGGCGACCGTTTGTACAAATCCAAGAGAGCTATCGAGCAAAGCAACTACAGCCACATTCATTCAGCCGCGCGTTCACAGAGCGTGGTGGCGTAGACATGACGTTTGCATAATAAAATGATTACCAGCGATTCATGGCTGAGCAGGCTTAGCAACAAGGGGGGAGCCAACTAGAGGATTGAACGTGATAAAGCCAGCTATAGTTGTACAGTCCCCTCCCCTCCCACTCCTCTCGGCGTTTATCCCTTCTGTCCCATTATCCCCACTCCTAAGTCCATAAACTGAACTGTCGTCGACCTAGCACTAGTCAAGGGGTATAAGCTTACGCTGTATTGCGTGCAGCTCATCATAAAATTAAATTGAAAGAGATTTCAATTTTTGGCTCGTCACTAAAATATCTGGTTCCATGATCTGGTTATTGGCAACTCACAATACGAATGCACGCAGAACGCAACAGAATACTAAATTGTGAGCGCCACCAGCTAAAACAATTGAAACCAAATACGAGCGACTCGGAAGACATGGCACTACACGATTGAATAGCCAAATACAAGGATGATTGTGATTTTTCCTAAAGAGTCGAAATTGTTTTTCTGACGCAAGCCTTACTAAAAAAATAATATGAATACCATGAAAACCGTAATTCACCCTGATGGGGGGAGAGGGATTCGAACCCCAGTTTGGAACATCCGCCAATGTAGTTTGATCAACCGCGGTTTATCATAAAACGGAAAACACATTCGATAAAGTCAATTAATTCAAATGAATAGATACTCTGTAATAAGAGATCCCAGCGCTCAAATGCGGTCAACAGTTAATATTAAAATTAACCATAAAGTTTTTACCCTCCTACTTCAGAACTTGCAGACTTGCTGTACTTAAAGAATTGGAGCGCCCCTGATTTAATTATATCGAATGATTTTAGACAAGAACATTTGAAAAGTACATCTTTTAGAGACTATCACAATGCCTTTGCTTTATTAAAACCAATGTGAACTGTTTGTAACGCGTTTATTTTCCTGAGGTCGAACTGACCCAAGATTCTATTATTATTATTGTCGACATATGTCGCGCATCCCGGGACAGTGTACTTGCGCTTTTCTATATGGATTATGGACAACGTTGATAGGCGGGGGAAGTGCGAGAATATGACATGGCGGACCCCATAAGGAAAAAGATAGAGTCACCAGCAGAATGGGGTCAGGCGGTTTAAAAATTCACACGCGTTCACTTGCCAAAAGTCACAACAAAACCGAGCAAAATGCTGCTGAGCATTTTGGCAACTCTGTAACCACGAGAGCAGGCAGAAGAAAAGAAAAAAAATACAGGGGTGATAGAATCACTGGATATATATATATATATATATATATATATACTGTAGAAGGGATAAGCGAGTGAAATACTGAGGGGGCAAGGGATTGGTAGTTCATAAATACACACAGGCGCGAATGTGTTAATAAAATTGTGGTGCGGGTGGGGCTTGACGCCAGTTAAACGGACATTGTCCCCGAAAATGTTACGTAGACACACGACGGACGACCGCGACCGGTATAGAGATGAATACGCATGAACGCCATAACCACCACCGCACTCCATAAAAATAATCGCCGACGATTTGCTCTATCTGTCTATACAGTTTCTCAATTGTTTTATGGGCGGACCGGCAGAAAAAAAACTGTTCGTGGATTCCCGCAAACCGCACTTTATTTTCCATCAAACGTCTTCCCACCAACACCACCACCCTCCTACCACCTCCACCACCCTCGCTCCAAAACCATTTTTTCGTCACTGTCTCGAGAAAACAATAAGCAAAACTTTGGGAAGAACGATGCTCGGGATCGTAGTGAAAAAGGGGTGTTGTTCCTTTTCAGGAGAACACTAAAGAAAATTCTGTACCCCTCGATTTTTTTCAGGACATCACTTTTTTTACCAGTACTCCAGGATCGAATAAAGGAGAGCCTGCGCGGAGAATCGAACCCGAACCCTTCATGTGCCCCTCACATAGTGCCTGAGCACCGAGAGGGGTACAGAAACTCCTGTTGTAATGTACATTACAGTGAATTTAACAAAGAAACAAAGAAGAACACAAGTAGGTCGTTCCACTGACTCCACTTAATGTAAAGATCCAGGATCCCAAACTCGGATCTCCTACTTGGGCCGAAACTTTAAAAGATATTTGTGATATCTTAAAATCCACATTTTTTTAAAAAAAAACAATCACAAAATCTGTTTCAACTATGAGATTTAATCAACCTTGAGATATATTTATGTTTTTATGCCCGTGGCCAACCTCCTTTGGAGGAGGTCCTCGAAGACCTCCACCACAATGGTTTTGGCGCACAGCAACCAAGTTGCGCAAACGATGATATCACAATGAAAAAGAGACAAAAAAAAGACCGTTTATTTACTGGCGGATCTTGTTTCACGCCATAATAGGGACTATTTTTGTTACATGGTCCTCCGTCTCTATAATACACACATCAATAGTCTTGGCGACTCGCTAGCACGGACCCTATTGTTCGTGACGGAATTAGCTCACATCTCCATCTCGATATTATTGTCGTCGCGCGATGGTCAGCAAAACTAATGAACGGAAAGACAAAACATTTTGCTTGGCTATAGAATAGGGAAGTGGACGAAGGAAGGCCTTCTTTCTGGCCAAGACGCGCCGCCCCAGAGCTCGCATTGCGTATCTGGTGGCACCGGACGGTTCGCGGAAGTAAATTTGTAATGGGAAGCCTACGGTAGGGTGACGACGGGGGTGAGGGGCTGCTCGCAGGAGGAGACTTGGCAAGAAGATGAATATTGCCTGCCCAACGGAATTTTATTTGTTAGTGTCATAATGATAACTTTTTCGGATCATTAACCATCGTTGTTTACCGTTTAGCACATTGAAAACGATAAAAACGGAAACAGTTACAAACTGGTTTCTGGTTATCATATCCACAGATGGAGAGTTGAAATTCGACTGACCGGGACGCAGTGTAGCTTGGGGTCGAGCGTGCACTGTCAGAATCTTTGTTTTGGACAAGCTAAAGATTATTTAAAACTGAAGGTTTCGATGATCGACTTATTTTGAGATTCAATAATCAGCTAATCAGCGTGTCCCGCAGTCTGAAGCACGGAGATACGGGTATACTGTAGTTTTTATTATTTTTTTTTTATTATTTATTTAATTCACTGAAGTATACCACAACAGGAAGATTCTGTACCCCTCTCAGTGCTTAGGCACTATATGAGAGGCACATTTTCACCAGTACCCCGGGATCGAATAATCGAGAGCCCGCGTCGGGAATCGAACCCAGGACCGCCGAAACACGGTCCGTCGCTTAACCAACTACGCTACGACGAATCGTACGAGTTGATAATCAGCCGAATTTTACAGTCATTCGAGGGCTCATCGTGGTGTAAACAAAACCTGAGCTGGCTTCGCAGCCATTTTCCTTCAACTTAAAAATATGAAATAGAGAATTTTTCCTTAAACTTATTACACTTATATTTTGAAAGTCAAATAAATGTTAACATTTAAACTAGCATTGGCATACACAAGGCAGTGAGAAATTTGAAAATTGCAATTCGAGTCGCGACATTCTATAAAGCTTTCTCATCACCCAATTTCGTCATAATTGGGTTATTAGATTGCCGCGTAGAATAAAAAACTTTGCATTAAAACTAGCCTCTAAACTAGATGAAAAATCAAAAATTTAAAAAATATGAATGGTGCAGCGAATGAGACTTCGGTTTGTCCGGAATAGTTTAAATGAGCGTCCAGGAATCGTGAACTTCTTTGGTCAGTCAGACTCAGACCTTTGTTTGAATACTGTAGCCTCGTTTAGGATTCTCACATGCGGGGGGTTCATATGAGAAATTGAAATGGCTCAAATGACTGCCAGATTCGTTAGATAGTGTGACGACGGACATGCTGTCATCATTTGGGCCGGAGTCGTTAGAAAATCGTAGGGAAACGACCATTGTTAGGTGTCTGTCTCGTATTCTGAAGGAAAGAATGTCACAATGAAACTGTGAGTCCGGCTCCTACTAGGGGTGTAGAAGAACGGGCCGTACTAGGATAGTTGAGGAGTTGCATTGTTGATTTCACTCATATTTCAACTCCTATTTCCCAAGATTGTGTCGACGATGGAATAATCTTACAGGGAGTCTCAAATCCAGAGCCTGCTTAAAGTAAAGCAACCCCATCACTGTCCCAACTGATCTTTCGACTCCCGCTGCTTGCTGGTGCATATCGAATTGAATAATTGATATTATTTCATAGCCT
Organism: Mycogona germanica; assembly: GCA_034698785.1. Lineage (NCBI taxonomy): Eukaryota > Metazoa > Arthropoda > Diplopoda > Chordeumatida > Chordeumatidae > Mycogona > Mycogona germanica. The sequence goes on from JAQGBY010006217.1 coordinate 9,499, forward strand.
ATGCTCATTCACCATCTTCCCGTGACCACCGATGAATGTCGAAAATTTAGTTTTGAACCCAACGGGCGCGCGTTTCAGCATCGGAATTGTTATAAATTCGATCGCGTAGGATTTTGGTCGTTTCCCGAACTTCCAAGATAACGTGGTTAACAAACGGAGTTGTGTGGGCTAGTGGCGAGCGCAACGGATTTCCAGACCCGGAGACCCGGGTTCGATCCCGACCGATACCTCCGGAATGTTTCTTGCAAGAGAAATTCCAACGCGCGCCTTCCTTAAGAATGGAAGTTAGTCCATGGGACTACGATAGCAGGAAGAAAACCTGGGCTAGGCAAAATTAATTTATAAGTCGCCCCCCTGAGGGCTTTTCATGCAGAAACGCTAAATCGCTATTCGCAAAATGGAAGAAGCTCGCGCAACTAGCGAGCAACTCTGCAAATATTTCGTTCTCTAAACCACAATCCCAGAACAACGGCGAAAAAGCATTCCATCGCTTTGTCTGTAGATGATCACAGGAGATCGACAATTTAAAAAAAATACTTGGGAATGAGTCTTCATATATATCTATATTTTTTTTAATTCACTGAAGTGACGGATCACAACAGGAAGATTCTGTACCCCTCTCAGTGCTTAGGCACTTTGTAAGACACATTTTCACCAGTACCCCGAGCCAAAGCCCGCGCCGGAAATCGAACCCGGGACCGCCGAACCCCCACAGTCCGTCGCTTAAACAACTGCGCTACGACGGGTCGTAGAATTTAGACTAGATGTTCATTTTCACAGGGATTTTCCCCTATTTCAACGTAGCAATGGTGTCCCACGGGAACGAACAAATAATCGCGTTCACACGATACAACTATGTCGTGGAACACAGCGGTCCATTTCTGCGAACCAATCAATCTACTCCGCAAGGATCGTCAACAGCATCCGGTGAGAAGTTGTCCAATGGTAGACAATCTTAAAATTTGGAGAACGAGCCTGTGGAAAAACACAAGATCTGTGTGTAATAAGCTATGCTCTTTTCCGCGCAGCGCGGCTCTATGCGGGCGCTCACTGCTATTTCGGCGGCGTGAGTGTCTACCGATTTCCCGGACGTTTTAGAACTAGAGCAACTTCTGTGAACATTATTTTTCTTTTCTTATTGATTGCAATAAGGACATGTAACAAATCTGCTATTGTCAGGAGGTTGTAGCGGTTGTGTGTGGGTGGGTTAAAACCTTTAAAAAGAAATACTAAAATGTTCTGTATGGATTTTAAATATCTTAAAAGTCGCGACGATTTCTTGCAATTCTTTTTAATTCTCATTTCTCCACATTTTAACTAGATTTGGGGGTTAGACATTAATTGTGTATGCGCGTTCTATTATTGAATATAATGTACCATAGGTGTATTAAATGCAGTAAGATTGGAAAAAGGAATAATTTCGTTGTCCCATTTTCATAACAAGCATCGACTTGAATGTCGTTTCGTAAGAAAACTGCTGCTAGATGTTTTAAAATCGTGATTCACGAATTATAGTGTAATCCAATAATTCTTGTGTAAAATGATCGACGTCAATTATGATTTGTGTGACGTTGGAATTAAGATTCATTTCAAAGATGAACTCAAGCTTACTTATTCTTTAATTCACTGAAGTGTATATCACAACAGGAGTTTTTGTAACCCTCTTGGTGCTTAGGCATCATGTGTGAGGGGCACATTGTCAACAGTACCCCGGGATCAAATAATCGGGAGCCCGCGCCGGGAATCGAACCCGGGATCGCTGAACCGCAGTCCGTCGCTAAACCAACTGCGCTATGACGAGCATATTTTAAATGATTTAAAGAATTTAAAAAAATTAATTACTTTAATTAATTACCCCTACACTTAAGAATAATAATCACTTTCGGTTGGTAAAACGTTTTACATGATTTCAGGGAGAAACTTATTCGCCCATCACACTTGGTCACGAACATAATAAAATTATCAATAAACTTTTTCACATAATTCCAAGCACAGAATAAGTATGAAAAAAATAAATGAACAAATTTACGCCCGTTGAGATGAAAATGAAACATTGAAATATTAAATATACAGGTGGCAGATATAGATTGGTTTTTCGGCCAACACCGGAAACTACAACTCCATTTTTCACGTCTATTTCGAAATTACTGTTTCCGAATAAGTTCAAGGCTAGTCAGTTCATAGTCCACCGTAACAAGATCATTTCATAAACAGAAAAGGTTAAAATAAAATACAATAGTAAATATAAAACTGACCTTTGGAGGGATGAACACGTATCGGGTCGCCTTGCGGTTAACCACACCGGTCATCGAACGAACCAAACACCGAAACCGGAAGTCCGACAAACCGAGCGAGTCATGCGACGAGCATGGAACCTGGAGCACAACAAACACGTGAGAATTTCCATTCACGAAGTTTTATTTTTTGGTCGTCCGAAGCGAACCGGTTGAACCGCCGCAGCGGAGGGGGAAGAAAACCACGGAAAAATCCCCCGGGCACAGACCCACGTCAAACACCGGTAGCCACAGACAGAGAGAGAGCTGTTAAAAGTTTTTCCTCGCGCAGAAGCTCCTCTCTCATAAAGCACCACACGCGTGGCTCGTCCCAGTCCGAAATGGGCGGGAAAATTTTCAACTCGCCTCTCCACACACACTCTCTCTCCCGTCACGCACAAACACTTTGTCCGGTGGTGCTCCCCCCGAGGTTACGTGTATTACAATACTCTCGCACCCCCCCAACAAGCAGCACCTTAGCCTTTCACACTTGTCCCCTCTCTTGTCGTCTCACGCGTGTGCACGATCGCTCTCATTCGGATCTAGCTTCTGCGTCACACACACCCGGCGATACGTCACACAATCCCCATAGATTGTGACGACACGCGCGAGTCGCTCGGCCTGGGGCCTACTATCACCACCACCACGGAACCCCCGATTTGATATATATATATACCGTGGCAGCAGCAGCCCCTCTTTCAGTTTTTAGACTGTCTCAATTATTTTCCACCCCTAGTGCATGTGTGTGTGTTTTTTTTCTTCTCCACCCCCCCATAGTTTCAGATTCGGGCGGCGAAGTCGCGCAACACACGTCACACGCGACAGGAAACGATTGGTAAAACGTAGCTCCGTGATCCGTACGTGAGGAGACCGTGTCACAGACCGACTCTTTATCTGGATATTCTGTAGATGCGGTGGTTTCGATTTCGGATCTCGATCGAATGATGTTGGGTACACCGACGAGCAGAGTTCGGAATCTCCTGGAGTGAATACAGAATATTCTGTAATTGTTTTTTAATCTGATTAAAAACTATTCTAATTTTTTTTTAATTTAGTCATATTTCCGATCTTGTGACACAATAAATAATGAAATATCGGTGCTTAACCTAAAACCAGTATTTGAAAATAAAGTGCAACAATTAAAGCTTATTGGAAATGATCAATTCGGGACAGCACCGAATGAAGAAAGACGAACCGAGTGGTGAACTCACTTTTATAATAATATTTTACTACAATGTTATTTTTAATTAAAACTGGTAATTGCGAAAAAGAGTTTCGAACAGACCGCGAGTTGAACCACAGATATTTCTAACCAGTTCTTTAATACAAGTTCTAATTAAAAATAATCGTAAAATATTATTATAAAAAGCGAGTTGGCCACTCGGTTCGTCCTCATTCGGTGCTGTCCCGAATTCACCATTTCCGATTAATAGCATTCGGACGTCCTAACAAATCGTTCTCAATCAAAGCTTATCTTTTTTTAAAATGTTTTTCGACTATATTTTAGCTGTTTTGATCAGATGGGTTCCAATTATTAACTCAATTGCACTCACTTTCGAATTTCTGAACTTTGGCTCAAAAATCAGAATTCATTTATCAATCAATACATTATTGCAAAGCCTCGTAAATAATGTCACTGATTGATGTAATTATCATCGTCAGCATATTTAGGGGATTGTCAAAGAACTAAAT
>JAQGBY010006218.1:0-13462 GCA_034698785.1 Mycogona germanica
ATACTAAGTGAGCGACCGCTGGACGCCAACTGACCAGCTGCCCGCTCGTTTGTGTGTGCCCGGTGAACAGGACAGGTATATATATATGTATAGCGGCTGCCGACTAGAAAGACTGAATGGGGTCGGCATTGAAACAACAAATATGCGTGAAACCCACAAACCACAAGTAACTATTTCATTTCAGTTGGCAAAATGTTGGGCAATGCGCTCTCGGATTAAATTGTTTCACTAATGTGGCAGCATCAGCATTTATCCAAAATCTTTTTTTTTTTTTTAGAAATTTCAAGATTCTTAAATTTACTTGAATATATACTTGAATTGAAAATTTGTCTCAAGATTAAGATGCCATTTCTAGCAGTGAGAACGTGTGCATGTGTGGTGGGTTTAGGTGAGCCGCATGTAGAGTTAGTTACGCAACAGTTGTCACGCGCAGCCAGCTAATTGGCAGAAACGGGAGCTGCCGTCTCTCCAGTCCGTCCCTGGCAAACGGGAATGATGATGAGCGTGACGCTGATGTCGGAGTGACGGCGCCACTCTGACGTCCGAGATGCAATGCGCGGCGACGACGCACGTGCAGCCAACGCGCGCACGTGAATCGCCGCTATGTATTTTTCCGGCGCGACGAATACAAACGAAGCACTGTCGAAAGCCCACCGCCAGGGGCGTTACGGGCGCACGTGGCATAAAGGGGGAACGGGTGGAGGGGGGGTTGCTTATCGGCCACCCTTCTCACCGCACCCCGCCCGCGGCTGGTTCATTTGACACCACCACCCCCACACTCATCTCCCTACCACATTATCGAATTCTAAAATGGTACTGGAATTTCTTAATGAACTTGAAAAAATAATTTTTCGGATCCTCAAAAGTAGAAAGTATTATTTCGAGACGAGGGCACAAATTTGTATGTCCCACTTCGCGAAACCGATTGATTCATAGGACTAATTCTTGACATGCATGAAACAACTTCAGAGACAATTTCAAATCGTGACACTGTCGTGTGGCGCAATATTGAGAGAAATATGGGCGCAAATCGACAACATTTACGCGTCATCCCTGCTGCCCGGTTAATCACGCTCCCAGATGGTTGTTAGTCAGTTGGACTGCTGTACCGCAAAGCGCCGTGCGATGAGTGATTGCCCACTCAACGGGGCAACGCGATTCCATGAATCGTCGAGTCACGCGAATTTGAAGAGCGCCCATGAAATTCTGCCAATGCTACCAAGAAGCCAACAATGTAGAATTGAATAACTCAGTGAGACCAAAATGTGGCGGTGGAAATGAAGACAAATGAACGGTTGAACAAATTAATATTAATAATAATATTCTCATTCGCACACATTATTCCGCGTCAATATGAAAATTTGGATTTCTAACCTCGTAGTTGCTGCAGGTTTTAGAGCCCCATCCATTCACTTGATAACCGTCAGATAAATAAGATAAAGTGTTAGAAGAGAAGACGGAGGGTTGGAGCAACTTAGACGCACCTCCAAAATTCGACATGGGCATTGGCACAAGATGGAAGACGGCGTTTTTCGGCGGTTGAAAAAGTGAGGCGCACTCGTCATGACATCTCTTTTTGTATTGTGTTTACGTTGCCAGACATCTTCCCCTGTTCCAACAGAAAGAGAGAGACTCTCTGTGCCTCAACTATACACGTAGTACGCGTTATACAGGCTCTCGCATTCAACAGTGTGGGCCTACGTAGACGCGCACACACAGAGTGCATTTTTTATGCAAACTGTCGGAAGGGGAGGGGGAGGTACTGGGGCCACGTGTCAATGACTAACACACTGCAAGCACGTGCATTTTGAAACCGTCAAAAAATTATACAAATTGCAAGAAATTCCTCCGATCGTCCAAAAAAGATCTGTACGTCCGCTTCTTAATCTCAGATATTCATTTGGAATCGTCTAGGTGAATGAACGTAGATTGGTGATTGTCATTTCAAATTCGAGCACCATTCAACACCTTATCTGGTCCTCTCCCAACTTTCACGTCTCCGTCGTAACCTCCCGAGACCTACACAACCTAACCTGATTGGACTACCCTTCCTGGGGTCGGACGTTTTGCTGCTAACTGAAGTTTTTCCTGTTGCACAAGGAGGAGCCGTTACGGGATCTCAGGAGGACTCACAGAAGACCGACAAATATTTTAGCCGGGACCCTGCCGTTTGCCGCCGCCGAGCTTTTATTTTTATCCCTATTTTTAGCCCGGCGTTTTAGTGAAATGTGAGCACCAAATGTTGAAACGGTTTTCACAGTTACGGGTGAAAATGAACTTAACTAGTAGACAGAGATCAAGCGAGAGGAGAGACGGGCGAAACGAAAGGAAGAAAAAAAAACACAGAGACTTATTATACACGACCTGAGTGTGTGCATCCCACCCCATCGACTCTCCCTCTCCCTTCCAACCCCCCTAAACGCCACATTCCACCTCAATTGGGAAGAAGCCGAAGCTGCTCGCTCGTGAAATGTTGGCTCGTGACGGGGTTGGTTTAACTTCTAAAAAGTCTAAATTAAGTTTATATACAGTCGCCGGGCGAACAACGATGAGGCGCGAAACACAGTACTGAGGCGGCAATGTCGCTCAGAAGCAGAGGGTGGGGGGGGGGGGGGGGTGAGGGGGTGAATCCCCTCACACCTCCCCTTCCCACCCCCCCCCCCCAACATATGCGAGCACGCTGCTGGTAAGCACACCCTCTACGTGTTTAGACGAGCACAAATGGCGCACGTGTGCATGGTAAGTTTTGAACCCCCCCGATACCAAAACGCACCCACCACCCACAGCAAATTAGGGAGGTCACGTAAATTCTGACGTTTCGCTTGGCGTAGGCTTATATATTTTCTGGGCCAAAGACCGACGACGACATGAGTGGTATCGATGAAACGATCCCGCTAACAGTTTGAACCCTAACTATGCTGTCCGGGGATTACCGGGGTCTTTAGTCGGGCCCCATCACCGGCATTCTGCGTTCGATGAAGCCTTTGAGTTAAGTTTCGAATACGTTTCAACATCCTAGCACTCAACAAATGCTAGAAAGAAAACGAAAATGCCTCCTCGCTCGGCCAAACAATTATCGGCGCTGATATAATTTGCCAGGTGAAATTTAGTAGTGGCGGCAGCGAAGACATTTATCTGTTAGCACTAAATTAGAGACCAAATAATGTCGGTCTTGTCTTCATCTCACCCCCACCCCTTCACCGCACTCCTTTCTTTAAATTACTCACTCCCCCCCCCCTCCTTCCTCCTACTCCTCCACCTCAACCCGACCAGCAGCAGCCATGGCACTTTATCGTCACCCCATAATTAGCCCCAAGGCAAAACGTGCGCCATTTCTTCTTCTTAAGAGACAGAGAAATGGTCGGGGAAAAATGCGTCCAAAATGGGAGCCGCTTTCTAGCACGCTACCGAAATTCTTCTCCACCAATTGGAGAGATGATGGCCACATTTCAAGTCCACGCTCAACCGTCATCGAGCCATCTCCACAGCCTCTTCCTCGTCCAAAAGGTACTAAAAAAAACACCGTTTGTGGCCAGAGACGCCAAACTGAAATGGTTGAGGGGCCATAGTCCTCGGTCACTAGAACATAGTTCCCAAATACTCCAACTCAGGATCACAACAGAGTCGGATTACCTTTACACTCTACGAGCCTAACTTATCTAACATAAAGTTATTTAATTATTCTAAGATTTTTCCGACATTTCCACGAAACAAGGCACGTTTAAAAATACATATTTTTGAAGACATCTTAAAAAGATCGTCATTTGGTTGAGCACGTCTTGAAAGTAACAGCTTTCAGAAGACGAGAATAAATTAAGGGACCAGAGAAAAATGTTGGAATGGACAACGAATTATCAATATAAAAAATATACGGCACCTTGATTCACAGTGTAGGTTTGGCGAATGCAGGAACCGTCTATGAACTCGCCCACACAAACACACACACGCACACAACACACGCGCATGCGCTGTACATACATGTATAAATGTATTTTTTTATGGCGTTAATGCGGAATATGGGATCTGGGGTTGATTGTACGTCCACCGAGGAGCGAGGCTGGTGCCGGGGTGAAATAAGAGCCAGACAGCGATACGGAGCAGTAACAAACTAACTAATTGCTGTACGTGCCGCGACCAACACAGGGAATGTGCACTCCCATAGAGCCACGCCACACAGCTCCAGCTCCGACATAAAAAAAGCGAAATTAAGTTATAGATCAACGCGCACAACTAAATGAATTTTCTGCGGCAAAACGGGGGAAGACAAAAAAAAATATTCGGTTAGGCTCGCGCTTCAACGTGAACATCACTGATCTTTGCAGAATATGGGGGGGGGACGGATATTTGTCATGGAGACGACCGTTGAGTGCAGTTCAGTGTGGGCTTCACTCAAAAAAGTGCATGGAAAGTTAATGATCATCATTTTTTTTTTTTAAATCAAATGCGCACTGCGTTAAGACTAATGTTCGGATAGCAAACACGAAATCATGATTATGAATGCAAAAACATAAAAGTAGCTACATAAAAAGGCAGATTGCAAATTGCCCAAGGACAAGTAAGTGCGCACATTTTTCTCCCGAATTGTCATGAGAAGAATGGATGGGTATCCCGTGGGTAATAGATAGGAATCTCGGAAAAACTATTACACCAAAAAAAAAAATGTAATAAAACTATTAAGCCAAGCAAGTGCACTCGCAATGTCGGATCAAGTAAGTGTTTTGTCTAAATGCATGCGCTAATTCGACGATATATGCAAAATATGTAAATGAGCTGTGCAGCACTCACACGCACACCATGCAATTCATATATTGTCGTACACGAAAAGTTCAGAAGGGGAGGGAAATGGCGCATGTTCAACTCTTCTACCCATATACATTTTCGTGCCTATGTATACCGCAAGCAAACAAATATTGTCCGCATTAAACAATGGTTGAGTCACGTCAATTAATATGACGTGGTGGCGGTGGTGGTGGTGGCGGTGGTGGCAATGGTGATAGAGGGAGCGCAACGAAACCGCATAGTATCATTTATCTACATGTATACGAAGTACGGCGTTCAGGGTGGGGGGTGGTGGCTTTAGAACGCGCGTTTTAAGCGCAGCTATCCACATACAAGAGTGTTTAATTGAGACATTGATTTTCCTCTTCATTTACAATGCAAATCAGCACCAACCACGGCGGCACCAGTAGGTCTACGTATCCTCCTAAGATCCCTTCCACATCATGTGACCAGGGGAAAGACGGCACACTATGCCTATAGACATTTTTGTGGCCGAAGTGTTTTAAAAAGTCAAACGCATCCCTCTTCAGCACATTTGAAACTGTCGATCAATCGATTGGGGGTCGATCTGAACGCACCCCACTCAAGCATGTTTGGTTATTTGTGACAGGAGTACGATATCATCGTATGACGGACTAATGGCAATCAGACAACTTAAAGAGCGTTCGCTAAAAAGTTGCGCGGTTACATCTCGTCTCGGTCGATTGAAGAATTGAATTGAATTGAAGAATTGATGATGCAACGATCCGGTGAAGGCATGTGTTGGTGAGCGTAGTCTGCGATCGGCGGCGTACTTGACTTTAGAAAAAGAAATATAATTTCTGAAATCTTGAGAAGTAGTCTGGTAAATTCTGGGTCGCTTGGACTAAGATCTCGGGAGGATATACAGCGTATCGGGGTGTGTGTGTGTGTGTTGTGCCAGAGAGCTATCTGTGGGGACTGAGGACAACAAATGACACGCTCGGTTCCGACAATAATCATGATTGAGTTCTATCTATAGAAACACACACACACACATATATATAACGCTTAATTCAAGGCTTAATTGCGCAGCTCAAAAGAGCGCGCACATAGCCAGAGAATGTAACATCCTCCTCAGACCCAAATGTATTCACACAAACGAACTTCCGTTTCACTTTCAGGGATGCAGATGGACGGTTTGCCAGAGATTCCGATACAAGTTGAAGTTGGGGGGAAATTTAGATTTCAAAACGAAACAGGTTTTTTAAAATCTCACTGTCATTTGCGTTCACGAATTACCAAATTAACTCTTGAAATGCTCCTAGTCATTCAAAATAGTATAACGACAGCGAAATATGCGGGTGACTTTTTGATAATATTTCGTCGTCATTATACTATTTTGAATGGCTAGGAACACAGTGCATGTCAGGAGCGGATTTGGTAATCCGTGAATGCAAAAACAGTGAAATTAAAAAAAATCCTGTTTCAGTGGTTTTAAAATTTTTATTTGATTTTCATTACAATCTCCCCAATCCAGTACGGGGTCTCAGGAGGGTGTGCTTTGATTAACGCTATCACGGACAGGTTCGTTTATTACCTGATTGTTTCCTACTCTCGCTATCAGCTGCTTCTCCATCACCATCTCTCTCGCTCCGACCAAAAACAAAAGATGAAACAAATGGAGAAAATTATTTTATATCTGGCACATTCAATACAGCTAATTGTATTAGCTGTTGTCGTTTATACGCACCACCACATATATACAGCGTATACAGAAAATTCGCATTCATCCGGCGAATTGAATTAATTTACAAACATTTTGTTCCTAGTTGAAATTCGAAATCACGACGCCGTCTTGTGGCCGCCGCGCTTTAACAGTAGGTGGCGCTCATTCCATTATTGGGTGGCTACCTGATTGTCAAATTCCAATTGTTATCCCCTAGTTCCCATCCAACGCTAGGATCACTACGCTTGAAAAGAATTAATTAGAAGGAAGGAATTGAAACTAATTAATTTGAACATTCATATCTGGATTCACTGACAAACCGCGTGGAAGGTGAATAGTGCGTAAGGGTGGAAAGAACGGATAGTGAGGATGACGATAATGTGTATTACCTGCGTCTAATACGCCGACAAAAATGCGAGGCATTCAAATCTATCCCCGGTAATTTTCACCTTTACGCATTATGCACCACCAATGCTAATTTTCTCTCACTCGACACAAAAGGCAAGATATAGACGTCTGCCAAATGAGAACAGAATTTAAAAAAAAATAGAATGACAATGGTTTAAGACCAGGAATGTCCTGACACGCGCAGGCAAAGATTCCCGAAAACAAACGACTACAAAGACATGATTTCCGATCTCTGAATAGAAATAGAGTAACCCATCTTTGCCCAAAGAGCCCCGAGCAGGGTTAAGAGTGTGAAGACCAATTGAGTCACAGGATTCGTTATGCTGGGGGATATTTTGTGGCAATTTTATTATTGTCTATATTTATATTTTTGAATGGCGACGTTCTCGCGTTTGCTTACAATCAAATATCTTTGTTATCTACAGTTATCTTTGAAAAAACTAACTTCATTTCGTTTTTTTTAAATTATTATTTGTTAAGGGGTATATCGCTTGATTTAACCGCTCAAAGCCCCCCCAGGAGGCGACCTGGTAATTTTGCCTAGCCCAGGCTTAGGGCTACCCAGGTAGGGATCTTTAACGTGTACCTGACATCGTACAGGCACGGGTCCCACGGCTTTAACTTCATTTCGTTGAATCCCCTACATTTGCTACTACTACATGAACTCCTATACCTAACAGATTAAAGTGTCTTCCTATCGGACACTATTTCCACTAGCTTCAGTTTCTATGGAGTCTGCTTGTTATATTTATTTACATGAATTTCCCGTTTCTTCCCCCGAACTTTGGTCGCCAATTTTCTTGCCTGAATATTCTCTGATCTGGACCAGACTTGTGTTGTGGTCACCCGGACCACGGAGTTGTGAACAGTTCTGCTCCACGCCCGAACCGTGATCTGTTGGGAGTCGCGAGGGGCGGAAAGAGGAGAAGAGAGAGATCAGATTGGGAAGCTGGTGATGAGGAGGAGGATTTGGAGAGAGAAACAGATCCCGATGCACACCCGAGGCGCTTGCTGTGTGCATGTGAGCATGGTGCAGCCGTCGGCAAAGAAACTGCGGCAATTAACCATAATCTTTGACTATTCTTGGCGAGACACACACACACATGCACATACATACAAGTGCGCCCTTCGTCTACTCGGATGATGCCTGCTCCAACCAACCACACGTCTATATGTGCTGGCGATAGTTACTGGTAATTAACAGTGGGAATTCTCCTGGGGTCGCCAGCGAACGCTATTTTCGGCTGAGACTGTTCTGTGCGCTTCGCTCTTTCTTACGCGTGACTGCGCAATCCGTTGGAGCAATCGAGATCGTCCCCCCCCCCACACACACACACTCCAGTCACATTCGAACCGATCTACAGTTACAGTTTCTAGGGCGAGCTTCCGCCGATCGAGCTGCCAAAATGTTCCCTCGTCGTACGAAATGGCCAAAATGGTGGCCAGACAGCGGCCTCTCCATCGCGACTATTCTCCCAGTACAACTGATTTTTTTGTCGTTAGCGACTAATTAGTGATGCGTATCCACCCTAGTACTTTTTCAAACTATTTGATGGAACACATGTTGCCGCCAATATATACCAAGGATCGAACAAAGGAGTGACCGTCGGGAATCGAACCCGGGAAAGTCGTACCAAAAGCCGTACCTCCAACCGAACTGCAATGGGCCGGATCAAACTTTTCATAAATTGAAACGAGTATACTAAGACCCGATAAACCATCTGAGAGTGAAATATTTACTGTAGAGTGACTGCGGCGACGTCATACAGAAGAAACCGACGCCGATTTCCAAGAATTTACAGTTCTCCAAAACCGGCGTCTACATTAATGGGCTCATTTCCAACAAAATCTGCATTTAAAAAATAAGCAGCCACAATTACGCCAGTCTGAATGAAAAACTATGAGAATTTTGGGAAAGCATTTGATACAGCAACTAGGATAAGAACAAATAAATCTTTCGCTAGATCTAAATGAGAATTTGAACTGTGAATTTTCAAAAAAATGATGGGAAGAATCGTAATTGCGTCGGCGCTCAAAAACAAAGTATTAAATGAGTGACAAAGTAACTACACTGTTGTTGACACTTTTACAAAAAAATTGTTATCGATGACTAGCTGCTTGAAGCAAATTGGGCAAAGTAGTATTAGGAACGCCATTCAGTTAGGGGTATTAAAAAAGTGCCGATGGACCGGTCTGTGACGGCATACAAAGTAGTATCCAAATTACCTTTCCTTTAATAAGGGCAGCACGTATTAACATGTAGAAGGACATTCGAATTAGCTGCATCTAATTTCCCCATACATATTTAATGGCGGACCTAAATTGCCAATGTCTGCGGCAATGCGTGAAGCAATTATTTTTCGTACCCGGAAAAAACCCCAGAACTATTTGTAACGAAAAACGGTTGAAACACTGAAAGTTGATCTTTTTTCCCCTCTCCAATTATCAAACGGAATCGTGCCTTTAATTATAGTCATACTGCATGTGAGTAAAGGCTAAACGTAATTGGTAATTTTAAAATATATATATACTTTGTATTAGGCAACAATCTGTAGCAGTTGGTTCTAAATTCTAAATGCAATTCAACTCATTATAAGTTCATGCCCAACTGACGAAACTTCTTTCATTAGCTTTTCTGTCATTCGATACAAACTTAGGGGAAACTTTTTGAAAACCTCGTAAAATTAGAAAGCATGATGGCATATTAACACGATCAAAGAATCAATGAACTACGTTTTCAGTTTTTGATATTTAAAAACAATCGTTTTGCCACTTTATAAAACTTTCATCAAAATAAATTAGTTCTTTAAATGCCTCGTGAACGGTTCATTCTAATTTACGCTTTATGCCATCTTTCGTTCCACAAGTACAATTCTAACGATTCTCATGGACACAAACCTAACTCATAACACATAACACCGATTAAAATTTTCATTTTGATTTTACAAATCATCTTCAATCAATTTCGAAATATTCAGAGTTCACCTAGCTAATAGATACTCGATTCTAGCACCTCCGACTTACCCAGGCCGTCGCTAAATATCGCAGATGCGTAACTCAAGTTCGGAAAATATTAAATTTCTTCTTTTGAAATTCCAGAGAACAGAACTACTTTTATGGAGCTGCCAAAATTTTGCCAACAAGCGAATGCGTGTGTGTGCTCAGCAATTATTCCAAGAAAAATTATATTGGCTCGAGAATCTTGCTCATAAGCAAAGACAGTCAAGTCAGTCCACTCACTTTCTTAAGACACGCGCGGGGGCTTTTTCGTAATCAAGCGGGGGCATCTCGGGTCGCCAAATACGGAGCAGATTCGCAGATCGACTCGGAATGACCCGACGACACCATTTGGTTGTAAGGAGCTGAGGAAAAGAAAGCAACAGATGAAAACGCGATGACCCGTTCACGGGGATCCGCTCGTTCGTCTCATTCTCTCGCCAACGACAGATGGCGCGCGTATCGCCTTTCAGGGAACAGGGAGGGATGAGGAGGACTCCTCATACTGCTTTCTTAAAATTAAAAACTAGGGATGCCATTTTTTTACCATCCTCTCCTGAGACCAACATAACCGCGGAACACTTTTGGCTTTAAAAGGAAATTGTCCCACCCAAACAGGAAAAATCTGAAGAACAAAAACAAAACTAACTGTTTGGCCTTTTTAATCCAATAAATTGAGCGCCAAGTTTTCGGTTCGAAATCCGAGATTTGTAAAGGACGCTCACACCTCCTAAACTTAAACCCACAACGACAGAGTAACAATGGAGTGAATTCGTTTTTCAAACTCGGTACAGGGTCTTAGGAGTAAGTTGTTTTTAGTGACAACCTAGACAAACTTGGCAACAAATCACAGAAAAAGAGAAGATGAGCGGGGTTAAAATGAATTGACTGACAAAAAAGATTAATAGAAAATCATTTGTTTTCAGGAAGAACGAAGGTGGACAGAATATGAAGGGGTTTTGACCGCATTTTCCAAAGCAAGCCTGGTCATGGACTGCAACCCATTTTCTCCAAATATTGAGAATCGCTTAAATAGCAGTTGCGGAAGATGCGGTGCTAATAATGACCTCTGCTGAGATGGACTCAATCGTTAACCTCAGGGCTGAATGCGAGTTTGAATAACGTGACACATTCCAGCTACTTTTTTTTTCACACCCGAACGAAAAATTTCCAAATTTAAAACGCGCGACAGAAGAGAAAGAGAGTGCGAATGATATTAATAGCATTCCGCGCACCCCAAAAAAGTGCCAAATTTTCGACAAGATATGCGGGCTTACGCTGTGGCATCTTGGTTAGCTAGCCGTCGGTATCACCCGGAGCAAAAAGGTCGAAGGCTAGAAAGCGGAAGGCATTTTGTATAATCCTATGTCGACGAAGACGCCAAATGGGACTGGGAACTTTCATTAGTGGTGCGACCGAAAGTGCTCAGTTTCCAGCAATCATTTTGCAATCGCACTAATAGAAGAATTGTTGACACCTTCAACCGTCGTCAACGTTGAGAAAAAAGTATAACTTTCATTGGTCAGAGAAAAAAAACACAGTGGAAATTAATCGTTAGTTTCATATTTGCAACACAGGTTGCCCTTTAATGCGCACACAATGCACTGCCTCTATTTTTTGTCCCGAGATGGCAAAAATATACCCCACGCCACTCCCACCTTCCACCCATAGACAACAAGAGAGTAAATAACTTTTAGCGCAGAGTAAAAGTATTTGGAGGAGAAAAAAAATGCCCGAGTCTATTGGATACAGAGAAACAAAAAAAAATGTCCATTAAAAATCCATATCGGGAACCCCACTCACCCGCACAGCACGAGATCAACACGAAACGCACAAAAATATAATTTCTTTCATTTTCCATTAAATTAATTATATGAGAAAAAATATATTTCATTCGTGCGAGGCGGGCCGAGTGACGGGAACCGCGGCCGGCAATCACTCGGCAATGGACGACAAGTGATGCGATGGTACCGCCATGTTTCCACGGTCACGGCCCGACCGATTAATTTGCCCACCTGCACCTCGGTTGCTGAACGAGAGACACAGAGCGGAGAAGAAAAAAACGCCAAAAAGTATTGCTTTTTTCGAAACATTTTTTCTTTCCATCCCCCACCCCCCATCTATCCCGCAATGTGATGATGATGATGCACCTTGTTAATTTATTCTCACGGTGCTGCTGCAAGTGGTCGGCAGTGATATTTTTCATTACGTGCGTCACGCATATCTCGCAAAACCAATGCTGTCCCACTCTAACTTCCTCCCCCCACTACCCCATTTGGAAACCACACGTTAAGCAAGAAGGGGTTGGGGGGAAATAACTACATCAGGATATTCGAGAAAACACAACTTGACGAAATTAATTTAAAAGAATTTTGTCCAATAGGTATAACGCAAAATTAACATATAGTAGCTCAGTTTGCGATTTACGAGAAATATGTTGTTCCAAATACTAATTACTGTTTGCTTCCCATATATCATGTTTTCGTGTACGGATTGAATAGTAGTGAATTCAGGTCCCTAAAGGTTCGATATATTGACGGATGGTTGAGAGTCACGACAGAGGAAGGCGTTGCCCATTGGTCAAAATCCAATCCGTAAAATTTTCTTTAAAAAAGAGAAGATCTAAGGGCAGGTTCCTATTTTGTAATTGAATGAATTCATTGTTTTAAAAATGAACTTTTATTTGAAGAGATTAAAAACTAGATGAGGTTTTTTTAAAAGAAAATAATCATTTTTTAAGAAAAAAATCATGTAAAACAAGTTTAGGAACACTTTGCCCTGAATGTTGCGCGGTATAACTGGTTAGCGCGGATCGGGATTGGACGATATTTAATTATTATCGACGCAGGATGTACAAACGCACCCCACCCCCTTTACTCAGCTTGGCGCTCTCCGTACATGAAGTGCAACACAAAAATAAATGATAAAGTGCGCCCCCGTGCTTAATTCTTTTTTTCGGACGCCATTATCGCCACCCCACGCGATGCGAGGGGAGATGAGAGGAAAAAAATTCCTTCGTCCCATGCTGCGTCGCCGCGACGCTCTAGGAAATAAAAAGGCACGCGAGCGGTTTCTGTTCTTTCGAAACAACAGACCCCCGGCTTCATATCCTCCTGGGTCCGACCTGACGACAACGATTACGTACATGTACTTCGTCGATCAGGTGTGTCATCGTCAGCAAAGTGAAACCCCTAGGCGGGTGCTCCCCTGTACTTTAGGTGGCGTGAGCATCTTTTGACAACGAACTGATGACGAGAAATGAAAACGAAAAATTCTTTTAATATGGGTAAATGTTACTGTGAAATCTGGAAGATAAATTAGGGGAAGCTCTGCCTGATTGGTCGTAAGTCTCACGAGGATATGCCGTATGTTGCCATTCGATTAATCACAAATTGTGTGTCATTACTCTAATTCAGACCAGTATTGCTGTGCGCCTCAAATTGTGATTAAAAACACGGCGAAAAAGTTTTTAAACAATATAAGTAGATAAGAGGCAAAGTCGTACTTGAAATATAATAAAATATTCATAATAAATTCATAACGAATTCATAATGAAATAGGGGCTGTTCCGGGACAGCACCGGACGAAAAA